>JACXGM010002723.1:0-10927 GCA_016801145.1 Umbra pygmaea | reverse complement strand
GGTTACATGGGAGGAGACTGAGGATGATAGTAACGTCATACTACTCTGTCATGGGTTACATGGGAGGAGACTAATGATGATAGTAACATCATCCTAATCTGTCCTAGGTTACATGGGAGGAGACAGAGGATGATAGTAACATCATCCTACTCTGTCCTGGGTTACATGGGAAGAGACTGATGATTATAGTAACATCATCCTACTCTGTCCTGGGTTACATGGGAGGAGACTGATGATTATAGTAACATCATCCTACTCTGTCCTGGGTTACATGGGAGGAGACTGATGATTATAGTAACATCATCCTACTCTGTCCTGGGTTACATGGGAGGAGACTGATGATTATAGTAACATCATCCTAATCTGTCCTGGGTTACATGGGAGGAGACTGATGATGATAGTAACATCATCCTAATCTGTCCTGGGTTACATGGGAGGAGACTGATGATTATAGTAACATCATCCTAATCTGTCCTGGTTTCACATGAAAAGAGACAATGGATGACCATAACATCATCCGATGCTGTTTCAGTTGTACTACCATCAGTTCTAAATAATGGGTACAAAAATAACTTATTTACATGGTCTGTCTTGGCTTCACCTATCAAATTGATAAAGCAGCTAAATCAGTTTAGCCATAAGGACAGCAAAACTAGATGAAAGGTGTTGGAAACGTGCAGACTTAAATCAAAACTCAATATCTTGGGGCAATATGTGAAGATTTGTATGATATTGGAATTCTCAGGTGGTGAGATTTGCTTTCTGAGTCTAACCTTTACATCAATCTCCATGGGCAAATACTCCCTCCACTCCGTCACTTCCTCTCCCTTCCTCGCTTGACCACAGAGGTCAATAGTTTGTTATAAAGACCTTTGCTTATCAATCTGTGAGAGTCCGACATAAAAAACATGATTGAGCATCGAAAAAAGAGAGTCATTTAATATAGCGGCAGGCTCAGGGCAGATCAATATGCCAGGTATGAACTGATCAGTCTTGTTTAGAGTCTTCGGGGGAATACAATGTGTAAGGCTGCCTTAGGTAATGATGCAATCAATGTAAATAGAGTTAGAGAGGAGCTAAACACTTCTGAGTGGCTGTCTTGTAAATGTCACTCTGGGGATAAAGCCCCATGCCAATTGTTTCTTTAGCTACAAACTGATAAACCTTGCCTTGTCGTACAATTTGTCATCTACAAATTAAACTAGATGGAAAGCACTTCAATTTCAACGTCGTCATCAGCCAGAGACAACAATGTAGTTTAATAGGCTATACAGTACTATCTAGGGCTGAGCCTCAATCAAAGATTATTATATTTTTTTTAAGAAACAAATGTATGTACTGTACAATGAACTGCAGTTAGCTTCCTGAAGCTTCTGCTCGTGTGAATCTTGCTCTACACATTCTTCCTCAGCCTCTGCCATAATACTGTAGACTGACAGAACTGAAAAATAACAAATTAATTAGATCATAAGGATCAAAGTATACTACACAACAGAGAAAAATTTAATATTATATGATTATTGAGAGAAAATATAAACTTTAATCAATAATAATCAATAATAATCAATAATAATTGTTTGGGTTTTACTGGTTAAAAAATGTTTTTTGTGTTGGTGTTATGTACATTGAACACATTTTAGAGCAGATGGTACAGTGTGTCAACTTCCTCCAATGAAAAATGTCTACCTTCTTTTCTGTTTTTCTACTGTTTTCTGTGACGTGATGAACTAATGCATATCTGGTTTGGTGCTGCTTGACTGTAAGCTGTGTGGCGTCGTCACACCAGATTGAAAAGCACCAGGGAAAATGCCAGCTCATCACACATTTTTCGGCGGCTCCATGAGCTGATACGCTGACAGCACTCTCTCTGTCGAAAGAAAACCAGAGGGAGATGCTGACGGGAGAACTAGAGTGATGGGAAGAGATGAGAGAGCTGCCTTTGTGTAAGAATTAGCTAATGAGGGCGGATGGGATGGCCATAGTAAAGACTGAAGAAACTGAATAGAAGAGATAATACATTGTCTTGTCACTCAATTCTCCATCTAGCATAGTCTGTTACACCCATTCTTCATCCTTGAGCAAGTTTCTGGTTCATTTAAATATTTATTTGACTGTGTGATAACCAAGAACAATGATATGAATTTACCTTGCATATTGAGACAGTGAGAAAAGTGGTTTATAGAAAGGATGTAGAGGAAGAGACTGATCGAGGGACTGAGAGATGCAAATGTAAATGGCTATGGAAGTTTTTCTTACATTTTTTAATCCTTTTATCTATCTAGAACTCAGCCTGAGACCAAGGACTCTTGTATATAGCTGAGCCCTGTCTACAGCAAACTTAAAATACATACAGTACAGTTTACAGAATTACATTACAAATAACAATTAAATAAAAACAATATTATCAATATAATAATAATATTTTAAATTGCCCGACAGGAGACGAAACATCTAGTATAACTTTGTTTTGCAAATCATTCTAAGAATTAGATTTTTTTAAATGGACAACAAACTTTAACCAACAAGAACACATAGTCCAACATGTAAATGTGCCAGATTTAGCCATGCAGGCTAATTTTTATCTGCAGTCCCTAGAATGAGTGACATGTAACACAAAGGCAGTTTTCGCCAACTCTGAGTTGGCTAGAGGAATCTCTAAGAATACCAATCTTGAGAGCCAGGAAAGTTGACTAAGTACAAATTCTCATTTGCAGCAATGAAAAAATAAAATAAAATCTATCTCTTAATTTATTGAGATATCTTAATTACAAAAATGAAATAAGAAAGTATGTTGCAAAACATTGTTGGTCAGAAGTTGAAAAGAGATATTTATTTGCAGAAATTTCCTGAAAGAATTCCGCTGTCTATAGAGGAGAAAATATTGCTGCGTTGTTGATTATTTGTCATCTTATTTGTGTAAAGTATCCCATGTGTATTTGCATAACAAAAATTGTTAAAAATATTTGTTTTGGCAATTGTAAAAATAATATGTTCATTCAAATAAAGCAATTATTAAAGTACTTTATAATGAGAGAAAGAAAATCAGTGAAAAGAAATGTAGCTGCATTGCCTTGGGGGTCCTGCCTTGGCGGTTCTGCCTTGGGGGTCCTGCCTTGGGGGTCCTGCCTTGGGGGTCCTGCCTTGGGGGTCCTGCCTTGAGGGTCCTGCCTTGGGGGTCCTGCCTTGGGGGTCCTGCCTTGGCGGTTCTGCCTTGAGGGCCCTGCCTTGGGGGTCTTGCCTTGGCGGTTCTGCCTTGGCGGTTCTGCCTTGGGGGTACTGCAGTGCTATGTGGGTTCAGGCCCCTCTGTGTCTGACCAAAGGAGCCAGAAGAGAAAACAGTCATCATTACGTTTTTCTTCTTCAATGACACCACCCATATTTTCTATTGAGCAGAAAAAAGTCAGTTAGAGACATATGAAAGAAAGAAACATAAAGAAAAGAAATAGCTGAATAAATAGAAAATGTGTTTTTAGCATCCAGCCTCTTGTCTTGAGTTTGTCTACCTGGGTGTTAATCATCCTACTCTCAGCTCATCAGAACTGCCCATGGGGAACACATAAACACCGCCACTGATAATTGGTTACTTTGTCCTGTCATGTTTTATAGAGCAAGAGAGACAGACACAGAGAGACAGAGAGAGAGAGAGAGAGAGAGAGAGAGAGAGAGAGAGAGAGAGAGAGAGAGATCTGAATTCATTGTCTCCTTTCTTGTCTTTAAGGATAAGCAAAGTGACAGGTGAATTCACTCCCAGGTAGATAGGGTAAATGAGAGAGAAAGAGACAATGACAAGTATGCAATGTTTTTCATGCCAATAAAGCAGTTTACATTTGAATTTACGAGAGAGAAAAGCAAAGAGAGAGAAAGAGAGGAATTATCCAATATGGAAATGCATCATTGTTTGAGATCGGGTTTCATCTGAGATTGGTCTAGGCTGAATCTGGAACCAATATTTGAAAGAATGGAGACAACATGAAAATAATTAAGAAAGTACATGTCAGCAAACATTACAAAAAACCTTAAAATTATTAATCCAATTTAAATAATATTGGTGTCACAATATGCAAATAGTTAAAGTATGACTAACAAGGAGATACATATATTGGCTGACAATGTTGTTTTTACACAAATCCTTTTGCTCTGCTAACATATTGCAATGGTTCATTTAGCGCTGGAATTGTCCTTTAATGGGCTGAATGCTCTGAGCAGGATGTTCTCATGGGGGTTCGCAAAAAATCATACAAAACAAGAAATTTGGGTAACATTTTATTTAGAGTCCAAAAAGTGTATCTGTAGATGCTCTACAGATTATCTGCAGACTATCAACAACATTTTAACAAACTATCACTAACCCTAACTCTAATCCTAACCTTAACCATTCCCCTACTGTTAACCCTAACCTTAACCATTACCCTACAACATATTCTAAACATACCCCTACCCTAAACTACACAATTAGTTGCTTATCAACAGATAGATTGTTGATAGATTGTTGATATTCATATCATCAACAAACTATCTGTAGAGCAACTACAGATGGAATTTCGTACTCTCCAAATAAAGTGTAACCGAAATTTGTAAATGTAAGTTTCCAGAGTCATAAAAACATAAAGCCTTGTACTTAATCTAACCCTATTCTTAACCTCACCATACCCTAACTTTGTCCTCAATAACCTAGCATGTTATACCTGAACTAAATGATCCCCAAGAACTTTCAATAATCCGATTGGTCTATTCTTGTACATGTTCTGGTAGAACGGCCATTCAGTACGTACGAATGTCAACGTAATGGAGCAAAATTTCCATTACGTTCGGTTACCCACGTATTGCCATGACAACTGGTAGCTCTGAGAGACTCTGGGTTGCTGACAGTTTAGTCTACAGTAATCAAAAAATTAGCTATAGGAATAGATTTCATATTAATTCCTTTAACTCCTCTCATATATAATATACAGACCAAGAGTGTGACAATGTCATGAGCTATGATTCAATTTTGTTGGATATGTTATCATAATTGTGTCATGGGGGGCATATCATCGAGGGACAACTGCCACCTCCATTTGTTTTTAGGGTGGTTGGTACTTTTTAGTTTATGATGTTCATGTCACCATGGACAAATCATGTCTATTGACCTGGATAGATTCACTCTTGATTCACTCTACAGGGTGGAAAAACTGTCCTTGTTGACAGAATGTGAAGATTCTATGAGAGGATATAGCACAAGGATACGCTGACAATAAGTTCCTTATTTATTTCTTACCAGCTAGTAAATCCTCCAGTTCTGAATACTTTCCAATATACAGTATCTCTTACAAATTAGCACTCACTGTTTGGCTTGCGGTAGTTTGGTATCTCTTGTAAAGTACAATTATTTGCATTTCCAATGCCATTGTCTGTGTTTCTGCTTTTTAGGCCGAATGCCAGATGACTTCAGAAGGTCCAGGATGGTATAACAAAGGCTGTTTTGTTGTTCAGTGTTGTTTTTGTGTGGTGTACTGTAATTGTGGACAAGTAGCTTTAAGCACAGCACACTGAGCATCTGATACATGCCTCTTAGGTCAATATTTGAGGCATGGGTGGGTGTAATGAATCAGTGTGGAGCCTGTGGATCTGATCATGGCTTAGGCATATGTCAGCCTGGCATGTACAGAACCATGCCGCAGGGTTGGGGGGCAGGCATGACCTGGTTAGAGCTGCTGGGTTGGTACTAGGACTTAATATGTCTGAACAGTTGGTGTTGAGGCTGGATTAGGTTAGATTGGACTTTTAGGAGGGCATTGAGAGAAAGGAAGACTTGAATGGAGATGGGGAGAGGGAGGGATGTAAGGAAACAAAGGCAGAAATGGGAAAAGAAGGACAGAAAAAGATGACAGCGTGCTAGAGCTTCATTCTCCAGTGCTCCCTCCCACAATATGTTTTCATGCACTGCTGTGAAAATAACAAAAAAGAAAAATAGATTGATTGAATAGATTATAACCGTCAAAAACTTGATGTTGCTCTGCACAATTTCTTTAACTTTTTAAGGCACGTCTGGATCAATGAACAGGAAGTGGAAACGGGCAGAACAAGAAAGAAGGAATACAGAGGAATAGAGAAAGGGAAAATATTTTGTGAGCCAGTTTTTGTAAGGGGCATAATAAGAAATAGTACATTCACTTGTATCTGTAGATCAATAGTTTATTACAGAATCACTTCAGTACTATATTATATTAACTGAAGCTTAAAGCGTAACACTCACCAAAATGCAACCTAAGGTCTTTTTTTAAAGCTACATTGTGTATTTTGAGTTGATTCTTAGTGAAAACATTTGTGTTATTTAAAAAATATGTGCTCATTCATGTGTAATTACTTCCACCAACTAATCAAAGTATTCTTGTAAGCATAGAATCTTCCATTCAGAATACATACTAGGAAGTCGCTCAAATTGCGGCAGCCATGTTACGCCTCCATCTTTAAAATACACTAGTCAAAGAGGGACATACCTGGAAATTCAAGCTCTGCCTTTCGCGCTTTTACAGTCTGTGGCACGGTGACGAATTCCAGGAGAGATTACTCATGACTGCTGGCAGATTTGAAAGCCTGTTGACGATGGACGATCACCCCGATTCTCGAGAACATGTAATGGGAGTGCTGGCCCTAACTATACACAAACAGTGTATATGAATGCTATACAGTAGGCAAGAACCATTCGCCAGGCAACACAAACTTGGATTTTCCATTTCAAAATAATTGCGCTCGTAATTCATTACAAAAATCATTGTTAATTCAATGCATGTTCATGTGTTGCTAAAATTAGTCTATTGTTGGATAAAACAGACTCTAGTGAATGTTTTTCAAATGTAATCGTGTTTTCACATGAGACTGAAAATATATTCAATCAAATTGTGTGTACAACATATTTGTTTCTGTTTTTAATAAAACATGTAAAATTATTATTTTTTCTATCTATTGCGCTTATTGTTTCTTACAACACAATACAGTTGCACTTGGTTTCAATTCACTAGCTATATAATGAATTAAGAATGCAAAATGGCAGCCAGCAGAAACACAAACTGCCAAGGTGAGTTGTACAAAACCTTCTTTTTAGTAAAATCTGTGTACACAAACAACGTTCTCAATGCTCAAATTCATGTATACAGCCACTGCTGATACATAGAGTAAAGTTTCATGTTGTTTCGAGCCTTTTTAGTGTTTTAAAAATAGCAATTTTGGTGCTATCATAGTAGTGCCTCTATCACTCCCATTCAAATGGCAATTTGACCGAAACCAAAAATACAGAAAATCTTAAAAGTGGCGTTTCCGTCCTAATTATGCTTTTAAATGAAAGTTTGACTCGGGAACATAAAAAAAGACCTTAGGTTGCATTTTGGCAAGAGTTACGCTATAAAAGGTAGAATGACTATATAAAGTGTATATTGTGTCCAGTTTACCACTACTGTAAGGGATTTTAATTGTAACATGTAAATACAGTAAGCATGGTGACTGTTGTCTACACAGACATATATATTATCTTCTCTTTAATGCAATAGCACAAATGACAGTAACTTGACCGTCTTTGCCCATTGTCAATTAGTAAGATCTCTGCTTCATGCAGCCAATGTGTGATCAATATGCTATGCTCTCATTTCATGTGTGGATGTGAAATCGTATGGTGGCGGAACAACAACACGCTGTGCCTTGTTGAGGACGGGTGATAGAAGCACGCTGAGATGCCCATAAACAAAGCACTCAGTCCTTTCTTGCTACTTCCGTCAACACACAGGGTTCTTTTTCTTGCCTGTAGGAATATACTTAACATTCTGGGATGCTGTATTCATTTTCAAAGCAATCAACCCATTTATTCTAGCTGCCCTAGGAGTTTTACATTTGGGATCAAGTGTTTTCTTGTATTTTCTAAGCTGGCTCATTGCACTGTCTTGTGCATTGGTGCTTTTGTCTTAGTAATGTAATCCTATTGAATTTGGTTCTGTTAGGCTTGTCCATAATATATTTGCTTTATCCCTTCCCAGCACTCAGCATTCTTTCCCTTTACAGAATGATATTTGGGTCATTATACCGAAAACATGACATTCTGTGTTCGGACAGAACTGCTCTGTAAATCTGGATTAACAATAAATACATAATATAACATTTTATAATTTAGTTTCCATGAAATGTCTCGTAACAAAAAACACATTAATAGTTTTTTTAAATTTTGTTTTTAAAGAGTTCTAAACACTTGTTTGTGCAAAGCATCTTGCAAATAACCATTACAAATGACCTGTATCTCAGTATGATGTTTCTACTCACTAGCTACTGAGGCCAAATAAGTCAAACAATCATCTAAAAACTTAAAACCTATATAAAGCCTCAAGTATCATTTCATTTCTTATGAATGTTTTTTCTTAATATGTGTAAAATGTTGGAAAAAAACAATTTAGCTGTGTCCTCTGGTTATCGTCAACCCTGTTACTTTTAGTGAAAACTTCCCTTAATAGCTAATAACTGTTCAGAAAGTGGCATGATGCCCAGGTAGTGACATCATCTGCCTTTTAGGAAGTTAATGGTGAAAAGACAAATAAGTGTCCTCTTCTTCCAATGACTTTTCTTTGAGTAATGTAATGTCTGTCAGAATGGGGAAAAGCTTATTGTGTCTGCCTTGTTACCACAAAATCATACATTATAAAGTTATTTGTTGTAAATATTTAATGTACAAATTAGTTAAACATCTCATGAATGCACACCATGTGGTTCCATGACCTTTACCTCCAGGCCAGTAATGACTTTAAACACAATTTTCTGTCAAACCTGTTACCAATCAAGGGGTATATGATTTTCTTACCTATGGAATTTACATAATATACATATTTTTGCAGGATGCATCCCTAAATAGCATGGTTTGTAAATATTCTACTGATGGTTGGGCTACAATGTTTGACCTATACTGACCTACATTCACTGGCCACTTCATTAGGTCCCCCATGGTCAACTGCTTGCATATATCTAATCAGCCAATCATGTTGCAGCAAGTCAATGTTTTAGGCATGTAGACAAAGTCAAGCCGATCTTCTAAAGTTCAAACCAAGCATCAGAATGGGTAAGAAAAGTGATCTGAATTACTTTGAACATGGCATGGTTGTTGGTGCCAGAAGGGCTGGTTTGAGTATTGGTGAAAAAACAAAAATAAAATCAACTAATTTTATATGTTAAGTTATAGAAACCAGTAATCAACTCAAATAAATTTGGGTATTATTATTTTATTTCCATAACTTAATGTTTCAGCACAAGATGCTGTGAAAGTGTCAATTGTATTCGAACATATTCGTCCATGGAAAAAACTTAACCCCTCAATATTTTGACTTTACAAACACACTTAGTGTATTAAGGGGGATTGGTAACACTTCATTTGAAATGGTGTGCCAAAGAGTGAGATGAAACTGTCATTACCACGACATGACACATGAAGGAATCTTTATGAAAGTTTATGAATGTGTCATTAGTGGTCACTCGGTCAATTATGTCATTTATTATGCAAGGTTGACATTGTTGATGATGTCTTTGTCATGACAACTTAAAATTAACTGAAACAACATAACCTGTCAATGTATTTGTCTTGACAACCTGACATTAACTGAAACAAATGTAATGTAAATTTACAGGTCAGATTTAGACCATTGAAAAACGCCTTAATTTCTGCTTTTGGTAGGACCCCTAAACATTCAAAAAAGGACATTTTAAGGGAACATTAACGTTCTCCATTAATCATACCCTAATTTAAGATTCTGGAAAATCCCTTACTAGTTAAGTTTAGGGATTGATTGAGATACCCATTCATCATATCTTCATTACTTTAGATTTGTTTTTACATATCTCCTATTAAAGGTACAATATGTAGTTTTCCAAAACAATAACAAAAGACATACTTGCATTAAAAAAGCAAACATCACTATACCTATATTATATATATTTCTTAGTTTTGTACTTACACTATCCTTAATGTTTCCACCAACTTTCAAACGCAGAGAAATTTGTAATATAATCGAAGACACAAGACATTTCATTTCGTCTTCCGTCAATGGCGTCATATAACCTTTGACTGCTCTAGTTGCTCTAAGTTCCAGGGAACCGCCAAACATAAAGTGAATAAAGTTATAATATTTTTAACAATACATTACTTTCTCAGTTAAATTTTTTTCTGCCTGAGATGCTAGATTGGAAGGTTGTCATTGACGACGATAACATAACCCATGATCCCACGTTACTTCCCGACGTCATCCAAGTACATCTTTTGCTATTGTTTTAATTGAGAGACCCCTAACAGCCAAAAACTACATATTGTACATTTAAATCAATAAGGACTAATTCAGGGATTAAGAAGTTATGTATTTCTGATTATTTTTTTCAGATTTACCAGCTGGTATGGTTTAGTTTTTTATTAATGATGTTTAACTCTATTAATAACAAGTTAACAGCAGTTTAACTTTGCTGCAGTCATACTGCATTAGTCAAATCAGTACAAATTTTCTCAATAGGATATTTCTTAACGTGTTCTTGTTTAATGACATGAAGATGAAAAACACAAGTCAATTTTGTTGTTAACTCATTGCAGGCATACATATTGGCCCTCATTTATGAAACGTGCGTACGAACTAAAACAGGTGTACAACGGGTGTACGGCGATTCATACGAAAAAAGCAGCGGATTTATCAATTTGAACGTGATAGTAGGCTGCGATAAAATCTCACGTCTGGTTGTCACGTATCCACGAGATGAGGCAGAGACAAGCGCGAAGGGTGCAATAATTAAATGGTGTTTATTAACCAAAATGCTAATAATCAAATAAACACTGCCACGAGGGGCTACACGTACATGAATAGTGACGATACTCTGGACACGACACGCAACAGGATACATTGACTGACAAGAGACAAGGGGAGAACAACCAGGTTAA
>JACXGM010002722.1:31027-45553 GCA_016801145.1 Umbra pygmaea | reverse complement strand
CACACACACACACACAGGAGAAGTGCATCGCCAGCATGGCAGGCTGGTCCAAGGGACACCCGTACCCTTCGAGGTGAGCAGGACACTGGGAAATGCGGCAACAACAAAACTCACACAATGCACACACCACTCCAGGGGCCTTGTCTGGTGCAGAATTTTCTAAAGGCTTATTGTCAGCTGACATTGAGGACGTGCTGTGCAGGACTTGACATACTGGAAACATTTTGTAAGCGTTTAGAACATACCATTAACATATTTCTCTCACTGGGCTCATACAGGTTGGAAAGCAGAAGTGTGAGGTGTCGTAGTTGAAGTAAAACAAAAGGCAATGTAGTCTATTGGGTATTTACGTTTCACTAGAAGAAATGCTTACTCGCTTATCGCACAAAAGTGGGAACCAAAACACACCGCTAGGATAGGGAAGTGACAGTTTAATTAATCACATGCCAACAAACACGCACACACCTATACATCACTCAAATCTACTAAGGGGAACTATAAAAGAGAGAAAGCACTTTGTTTAACCCTTTAGAGAAAGTACATTCTAAGTTTGGTCATAGGGCCTTTTCTTGGTGTATTACAAATAAACACGCATGATATTTAGCAAGTAACAGTTGCAACTAATGCAACTAACGGCCTACCACTTCATTAGCATACATTGCTACTCAGAAAAACATTTGAGCTGGGCATAGCACGTTGGCATCGCATTGGTCCTTACCTCAAAGTCATTGGCCTTGTTGTAGTGCATGTTGAGGGCTCGATAGAGCTCACAGTCACGACTGACGCTCATCTCCTCCACCCCGGTAATGCCGTCGTTGATGGCCTGCCGGGCAAACTTCTCCATTTGGATGTAGTAGAACTCCCGGAAGTTGCTGAACCACTTGATGAGCTGGGATGTGATGCAGCGATTAAACTACAGACAAAGGGCAAGGAGATTGTTTAGTATTAACCACCATAAATTGGATGGTCCCAACCCTGAATACTGATGGGCTGAAAGCAGAGATGTCTGAGACCTAAAGTGCACAAACAGTATTAAAAAATGTTTAACTGTTGTAATTACATAGTTAACTGTTTATTTTAGCAATAAGGCACCTTAAGGACTTGTGGTAAATGGCCAGTTGCGTTTAATCAACAGTAATTTGTCTTGGGATATTGGATATACAGTATACTAAACCTCCCCACGCCTTTCTGTGTAATGATATGGTATTAATAATAAAGGTACTATACCATATAATGTAATATAGTATAAAGTATTACAAATGTGACAGACAAGAAATAACAGATAAAGGGTCAGAAAACATTTTAATAAACTATGCTACATTTTAATAAATTATGCTACATTTTAATAAATTATGCTACATTTCTATTTTGAAGGAGCAGCGATCAACTATCACTGGTATATTTTGTAGAGGATAGAGACAACAAGAGAAAATAAGTTGTAAGAGAAGAGGCTGATCTTGAGTAATTCACTGATGAAGAATAATAATAGACCTAAAAATATGGTTTTGGATGCCCAAGATATTAGACAGTATTCTTTGTACAGAAACAGTTTTTAGCCATCTTATTTTCTGTTTAAAATGGAAGATGGGGTAGCAACATAGAGGGGAGGGGCAGAGTTTTTTTTAACATGTTTCGGGATGATTTGTATCATGCCAGGGATTCTGGAGGTAGGCCGATAACTGAGATATACGACAAGAAAAAGGCTGCAGCAGGACAGAGAGGGAGGAGATAATAGAGACATGAAATGTAGCAGGGGAGAAAAAATTAGAGCAAGCGATAGTGTCTGCTACTCTGTTACTTTTCCCTGTGGGACTGGACCTCCTTCTTATCATAATCATGGCTGGGCCGGGAGGAGAGACGACCGCAAACACATAATTGACCAGAAAAACGATTAAGTCATCATCTAAAGCGCCCTTGCCCGCAGGGGGCTCAAACATGTACTTAACCCCATTCACCAATTACCCCTGCACAGCACCCAGGCACTCCACCCCTCCCAGGCTGGAAGAAAGGAAAAGAAAAGAGGGAAAATAAAGAGACAGAGAGGGCTAGAGAGAGAAGATGAGGCCTGGCTATCTGATATGTGTGGCTGCATAGATTCAATAGGAAGTAAACCTATTAAAGGCCTAGAGGAGTTGGAGCTGTCTTCCGTTTCGCCTCGCTACTGAAAACACACTGTCCAAACAGCCAGACAGCAAGATAAGGACCTCAGGGCTTGACACAGTCCCATGCCTGGAATATCACACACATACAGTACACACACATACATACAAACACACACACACCCCTCAAAACCCTTACCTCCCCCACAAAACATTCCACAACCACTCCGGTTCCCCCAAAAAGCCTTCCCCACCCACAACCCCCCTGCTCGTTTTGTGATTTTGGGAGAATAGGAGACAAAACGTTACTAAATGCTGAACGGCCACTCGCTGGGGATGGAGAGCGGTTTTGACATGGAGATTAGGCGCTGGCTATTGTTCCAGAACACACACTCATCTGAGCCAGACCTATACGCACGCACGCATGGACAAGTGGAGGTGCACGCGTAGCCTGGTCTGAGCTCCATGCTAGGCTGGGACAGAAGACAGGAGGGAGAAAGCAAAAGAGGACAAGAGAGAAAAGGGGGTGGTGGGTTGTGTTTTTTTACTGGAATGGTCTGTGAATGACATAATGGGAGGAGGCTTGAAAGAGTAAAGTCCGCCTGACATTGTTTGGCATTTGGGGCTGGGGGGGTATAGGGCGACGGGGCCTAAAATGCAGGGTGAGCAGAACAGCGGGATGGGCCAGGGTCGTGAGGGGACTAGAGAGCGACGGAGGGTGGAGAACAGCAGGGGTGGACAATAGACCAGTGCAGCGTAGGAACGTTAGCTGTCAGCAAGCAAGGGTCATGACATCGAAGTGTCAAGCAAACAAACAAACCACTGACACTTACAAATACTGCACACACACACACACACACACACCTCGCCATATCAGCAATATAAGTAAAACTATACACCCTGTGCCTGCAAAGAAAAACCCAAAAACTAAACTACTTTTAAAACAAGACTTATTTGTTTTCAATTAAACAACAGCACTTTCGAACACGTATTTAGAGAGCTGCTCATCAAACTACAGTACATCAGTCTATAGTAAATGCCCATTCTGTTTCATCAGTAACCACTGCACACTGGAAAGACAGCAAGACTTCAGAGAAAAGGGATGCACCAACAAGGTGTCACCTGCATATTGTGATGACATAGACGGTACAGCCAAAGTCACCCAGCAGCTTTGTCCAGGACAGACAGACAGCGACACAGCTCAGCGTCCATCTGTCTGTCTCTCTGCCTGCCTGAAAAACAATGGGAAGGGACGGAGAATCCATACACATGACCTCAGACCACCAAGCTATTTGAAAAACAACAGGAGGGGCAGAATGAGAAGCGCACTGTCACTCTTTGACTAAAGCCCCTCTGCAGTCATCAGGGTTTTCGACCGCTTCCTGTTTTCGCAAGGGGTGAATTGTAGGAGATAATCTCTCACTGCCTATTGGCTGACTACACAAACCGGCCCTAGAAAGCGACCCTTTGTTACCGCGGCGACTCAAATCCAATGCCTGGCTTTTGGTAGTGCAGGGGCAGGCATGCCACACCATCAGCAGAAAAAAAGAAAAGAAAAAGAATGACATACAGACAGGAAAAACCTCCTGACCTCATCCACTCCACAGCACATGACTTAAGCAAATACTAAGGCCGGTGTGCCAAACACACATGGGCAAACCGAATGTAAGAGATTGAGGGAGAGATTTTCACAACAGCATCAGTTTTAGACAGCATACATACTTTGATGTGTAGTTCTTGGATTCAGAGTTCTGAGTTAATTTATGTAGACAAATGTCTGAAATGTAGTTACCAGACATAACAATATGATTATGAACTGTGCAGAACTGCTGGTCATTGATGATCATAGGCAAATTGAACAGTATCAAAACATGCAAGCTGAGCTACAATATAATGAATCAAATTGGTAAGCGAAAGGAGGGAGTCATTTACTTCAGCCAAAGCAGTGACCATATTATGCTACATCTGTCACAACATTTACCAATCACATCAAGAGTTACAATGCTCTTTCAGCATGACCAGTTAATGAGTGCCAAGTTGATGCTGCTGTGACAACACACTTCCCACATTCATTCGATATTTCTACAGCTAGACCTTATTATTTAAGAGCTTATTACGTCTTGAAATACTTTTTTCTGAGAATGCCCTTCTGGTCTCGCATTAGCTAGTCATGCAGTTAATGAGTTAGTGGCTGGGGGCTTTTATTTCCATACGTTCAGACTAGCTTAGCACTCCCTGTCATCCAATGTTTGCCAACACTGGGACACGACAATGTTAATCCCCTTAACTATTTGACATTTTTATTGTTTTGTTATGCAAGTCAATTTGTCATACCTCCTTGAAAAATAAATATTCTGAAAAGGATACTTAAAAGAATCGGTGAAAACGTACTAACCAGACAAAGTACCCTACCTATTTTTTGCAACTAATGAAATAGGAAAGACTATAAAAAGCACAGTCCAATAGATTGTATCTTCTAATCTTGGGGAGTGAAAGTGGCCTATTTGCCCGCCTTACTAGTTGAAACCCCCCCACCCACTCCTTCCAGTCCTCATAACCTACCCTTACATATATTACCACTCCTAAAACAAGACAAGGCTGTGTGATGAGAGTCTTGCCACGTGAACTGGGGGTTGTGGTTAATGGTTAATCACCACGGCAACAGAAAGGGTGCAGCTGGGAAAAAAAGGGACCTCTATCTCTGATTTGACTGCGATGGCCATGATCTGTCAGAGCAACACAAAATCAAGGCTAACACTAACAACGATAAAAACAACAACAACAACGATAGAGACAATCATTGGATGCAGGGCCGCCGACAGGAATCTGTGGGCCCGGGACAAACTCCACATTTAGGGCCCCCCACAAAAGAAAATGACTGTACAAAAACAAAATTTGGGCCCCTCCTCTGGACTGGGCCTAGGACAAGATTCCCGGTTGTCCCCCCCTATCAGCTGCCCTGATTGGATGCATCGATAGTTAGATGCATTGTCTAGCTGACTTACTTTAACTTTAACTTTAAGCTTACTTTAACTCCCTGGTCCTGTATTCTAGCCCCAAACAAAACTCACTCTTGCCATTTCCTCACCTTATCTCCTGCTGCCCTTCTTACACCTGCTCAGATAGCTTGCATAGAAGGATGTGTTATCTCAACCTTTGCAAATGTAATCTCTTTGTCACATAGGCTGCAACATTATTGTTCACTCTTCTAAATATTATCTACTGGAACTTCCTCATCTTTCTTTTGCATATTGCCCTACGTTAGTCATTAAGACTGGATGGGACTAAGTGACAAATTTAAAGTTATTATGTAAAATGGTTTCGGCTTAATGTAAAAATTCTAATGTGCACTTTTTGGTATCCCTTTGATATTAGCAAAATTCATTTTAGACATAAAAACGTAGAATCAATACACTCAAGCATACTGCTAAACCATGAAGGTAAAATGACTAATGTGTCATGCTGTTACAACTCTATCCCAAAAGAACAACTCATGAGAAGTGAGAATGTACTTTACTCAACTTCCTCTTTTAACTGTTTGAGGTGAGAACACACAGGCAGTGGACAGAACAAGGAAAAAAAGGTGAGGCGTAATGATCTGTCCTTATGCTTCTCACCTAAGACAAAGACAGTCATTTCCACTGGGAAGATTAAGGACAGACACATAGATAATGTTAAGCACACCTAGCCACTTAGGTAGCTAGAAGTAGTGCCAACGTATGTTTAAGTGAGCTTCACGTAGCACTTTCCCTTAATCACAACTCTTGGATCAGTTTCCCATGAACATATTCTTACCATAAACCACAATGACAATCATTTTTCTGGAGGGTAGTCTGGCATATGAGTACCTTTTACTTCAAGGAATAACATTTTTTTATGGACTATGTCATCATACTCCTTTCCAGGATGAGATGGAAAAGTGAGACAATAAAGATTTCGGTGTTGGGGCGTGACTCACCTTGACATCGGAGAAGAACATCTTGAGCATGTTGGAGCTCGGGTACCGGGCATAGAAAAACATGAGCTTGGCCTTCTTCAAGTGGTTGGGAGAGAGTCCCTCCTGGATCTGAACATATTCGCCATCAAGAAAAACAACTATTTTTTGGGGGTGGGGAACAACATTTTAATAAAACTAATCAACCATGCTTAACTTCTAAATACATAGTAATGTAATACTGTAGGTTGTAATTGTAAACTTTCCTACAATGTCTGATTCATTTGTTTATTTGGGAAGTTTAATATGTAACAATACATCAATAACCTGTACTTAATGAGCAATAGTTTAGGATTGATCTTGAATTAGTTGTCAGTTGGTTGGGAATAGTGAGGGAACCAAGGCCAAGCCATTTGCTTGCAATTAGCATCCACTCCGTATCAGGTGTGAGTGTGTCACGGTAAATAAAGCACTGGCCAGCGCCACAGCCGGCGCCTTTACATAAGGAGCTAATTTCACAGTCAAAGTAAGCAAACGCCTTTCCCTTTTCCACCCATCATACACCAAACATCCACCCAAAAAAGGAAGGGAAAAAAGAGACATTTGCATATCACAGACAAAGAAAGCAGTTAACACTGGTTATGAGAAAAGGAGCCTAATGGCTTGGCGACAAGATGTGCCAACCAAAGACAGGATCTACTGATGTGATGTTGGCTTCATATCGAAATATGGTCTAAAAGGGGAAAACACTGTAGATCTCTAAGAGCCTTGTCTCTCTTGGACAGAGCTGTGTAGACCCTAAGCATTTTAAACACACGTCAGAGGTTTTAGAAACAGGCTATGTTTTTCCAGGGGAAGTCTCAGGAGGAAGCAGAGGTGGTGGTTGAAGGGGGGGCACCTTCAACGATAGAGCTGTTCCAACCTCAATTACACTCCCCTTCCTCCCACTACTCCTCCCCCAGCCCTACAGCCTCCCTAATGCTGCCAAACATTGGGAGGAGGAGTAGTATGGGCTCTAAGGCAGTGAACACAGCCAGCGATGGCCGTCGCATCCCTGGAACACATCTACGCTAAAGACTGACCCAAGACATTTCCACACCGAATTAACAGCCGTATAATTCTGCTGATATCAATCTGGGTCTAAGACACTGAAAAGAGATGAGGGGATGGGAGGCTGGTTATAAAGCCAGCACAGAATGGAACAAGGTCTCTCTCGAAGCAGAGTGTTACTGTTACTATTATCTATCAGACTGTAAAACAAAGTCTGCATGTAGGATGATGTCATAACGCTGATTCAGTTTGGATGACACTTTTTATAGTTATGGTTGAACCGTTTACTAAATAATCAGGTGTCCTGACAATCATTCAAAAATATGGAGCTTAACGCAGCATCCCAGTATTAGAAGGCATTCGCCTGGAGATGCCCTTGACTTCAGGGTTACCAAAGGTTCCCCTTCAAAAAGCCAGGGACCAGTGAACCATGCTGGCTCCTGAAAACAGGTCCTCCAGGCCTTGTATTGTCTGCTGGCTAAGGGAGAGTTCAGAGTGAGGACTGTATGGTGGGCCTCTATAGGAAAGGGAGGGAGGGATAGAAACAGAGAGGAAGGAAGAGGGCCTATGGGGAGAACCCTGGCAGTGCTATCCCTACTCCAACAGACTTGGCCAAAAGAGCAGCACTCCACTCTCCACACCACACCATCTGCTCCAGGAGAGACAGATACAATGGCCCCTCTGAGAGAGTGACAGAGAAAGCAACCAAGAGGAAGAGGTAGAGCGAGAGAAAAGACAAGAGTGGAGACGGGTAGAGTGAGAGAGGGCTGTTCTTTTCACGTCTGGCAAGGTGGCTTTCTGCTGTAACACACAATAATGTGAGACCCACAAGAGTGAGCTTTCCCAACAAGATTAGTCCATTCCTGCATTGAAATTAAAATTAATTTACAACTATGGAACATCATATACCTAACACTATATTTACATATTTTTTCACAAATTAACCAAGTTGCTAAAATCTATAGACGTAAGATCCTCTTCCTTCATCCAACGATCAAGCAACAGGGAATCATGATGAATTAATTTCTCTCACAGCTTGCAAATGTAATAGTAATTGGACTTGGGGTGACACACAGCTATTATTTAGCTATGATGGTGCCCTTGTACCAGCTGGCCTAGTGTTATCTGAGCACATCTGACAAGACATCATCATTCTCTACAGCACTTCCCCAAAACCCCAAAGTCATGAGAAAAAATAGCTGCTCCACTTCCTCATTCCAGGTGTAAGGACAAGATACTCAGAGTCAACGAACAAATGAGGAAATTGATGGCAGCCATCTGCTGCATAAACCTCCGAAACCATTGATGAATTTGAACGCACCCCAACAAAATGTCTGACAAATTGTAACACATTTAGTTGTTTAAGTATTACAGTCAGAAACTTCTATGACACCTATTATAACTGTATTAAGACTACTATCTGTCACTTAAATATATATATCTTACCCTTACAGTCTGTCATAATAATAATCAACCTCTACTAGTTATAACTTTAAAACCTGCAGTTAAAGATTAACAACAAACCCGTGTTTTTCTAAGGAAGGGTAAACTAATGGATAAAATTAAATTAACATAAATAGTAAAACATGGCAGCATTGCAAGAACAATTCTTCCAAACAAAAGGGGTACACGTACAAGTATAAATACCACAATACAGAAAACAGCATATGGCAAATGTGGTTATTGTTTTAACTGTTTCATTTTAAATCTTCTATTTCACAATCCCTCTCTCCCTTTCACAGTCATTTTCTCTCTTTTTTCATCCCTCCATCAGTTGTGACAGAGGAGAAAAGGATTACGGATCTCCGGAAAGTGTTCACCCCTGGGTTAAAAGGCAAGACAAGGCACAGTAATGAAAAACAAACAGCTCCCGCAAACACCTGTTAACGTTCGCTTTAAAGAAAAGGCAGGGAGGAGGTGGAGAGAAAGAAAATATATATTTTTTGTAAGTATTTGGGTGCCAAGCAACAGGCGAAGGCCTCGGGGCTGTTGACAGATCTTTATGAAACGAGAAAAAAAAGAGAAAAGAAACATCAACCATTGTTCCTTTTTACAATGTCGTGATGATAAGACAGGCGAAAACACAGGTGGCCATAAATACATATCTTTTTGCAGTCCTCAGACGAAACCTATCTCACACACACATACACACAAAGGAAGAGAAAGAGAGAGAGAGAAACACAAATAGACAGAACCCTGAGGTGATCACAACACTTGCACACATACTGTAAATGCTAGCATTCAGAAGCCATACAGTAGCCCAATGTCAGCCTCTGACTGTATATCATTTAGACACAGACAACAGGCATGCTCATTATCAAGTAACAATAGTTGCAACTGAAACTGCCAGTTAGACCATATGCAGAATATGTACAGTTTATCCATATATATTTATGCAAATCTGTCAGAGATATTAAAATCCTTGACAATAGCAACAACTTAAGTGGTGCAGAAGCATTGACAGTGGAAGACAGTCAATTAAAGACTGTCTGAATGTCAGAGGGTTGGGAGGGTAGCCTGTAAGTAGGCTAACGTAAAGTAGGCTAACTGAATGGATCAGTTGAGGCTATTAGGCACCAGTCCCAATGGGGTGAATCTGATTCTACTAGAGGGACTGCAGCCCTTAACCTGCAGGCCTGGATTGTGGCACATAGGGTTAAACTATAGGAGAGACCAAAGACAGTTGAATCTCAGGTTCCTATAGATTTTTACTTTTTCAGTAATGCTTCAAATGGGAATCAAGTTTTATCCTTGTTTATCCTCTTAGTAGAAAGGTATACAAAACCCAGAAAAACAATAGGGACAATAAAGGTGGCACTTTTGTTTTTGCTACATCTGGCGGTATGTAATGAGTAAAATCTTTAAAGTATCTTAAACCTCTATCTCTTACTTAAATCCCTCCCTCAGTGTGCTGAAGGATACGGTGCTGCCTGAGTATGGCGAGATATCATTCATGTCGCTCATTTCTCCACACTCGGACTTGATGAGGGACAGAGAAAGTCCCTCTGCCGTGCTCCCGGGGTGAGTAGGAGAGAGTGACCGGTGGTGGTGTCCCATATGGTGACCTGAGGACATCTTGGTTCGCAGGCTAGTGGTTTCCCTCGACAGGTCCATCGAGTCTGGGGACGAGCGGTCCTTCCCTGGGTAACCACCAGAGGGTGGGCCCAGGGGGCTCTGGAAAGGGTAGCCCATGAGTGGCAAGGGAAAGGGGTGACGGAAAGAAGGGGGGCTAAAGCCCATGGAGGCCGAAAGAGAGGACGGGTGCAGGGAGGGGTGATGGTGGCCCCCATGGGTGCCCACTGCTGAGGACTGGTGATGGTGCTCTGTTGGTGTCTTCCTCACCACTAAGGGCAGTGCCTCTGTCTGGTCATTGGCTCCGGGCACAGGCATGCTACCGAAAGAGTCCAGGGGGTTGGGAATGATAACGTCGCCGAAGCACTGCAGGCGCTGGTTGGCTGTGTGGAAGTTGGGGCTGTCACCATTGACGCCAAACCTCTCTGGCGGCATGGAAAGGGGTGGGAAGACCTGGGGGGGTGTGGGGCGTGGGGGCTTGGCGAATACCTTAACCACTGTGTCCACCACCTGGTTCATGGCTGAGTTTAACTCCTGTTTCAGAGTCTCAGCTAGCTGCTTGCCCTCAGCGTGGTGCATAGAGGATGAGGGAGCAGGTCCTGGACCTTTCCCCCGGATCTGCCCCTCTCTCCTGGGCTTGTCCCCCTCAGCCAGCAGGGCCTGCTCTTGTAGAAGCACCCTGGCCCTGTCCAGGAAGTGTCCTGGATCCAGATCAGACATCTCGTTATCAGAGCGGTCAGCCCGGTCATCTACCCCGACGTCAGACCTTCCGGCACTATCCTCAGAAATGTTGCCAAGGTCATGGTTCAGGTCATGCTCCGAGTCGTCGGTGGAGTCATAGATCTGGAAAAACTTCTCCTGCAGTTGGCGTAGCTGCTTCTGCATGTCCTCCAGTTGCAGTTTCAGCTGCCTTCGTTCCTCTTGCTTCTGTTCTTTGCGCTGGCACACCAGCTGGGTGAAGCTCTGCTGTTGTTGTTGGGGCAGGCGCTGCTTCCTCTTGTTCTCCCGACTGCACACCTCACCCCTTGGGCTGGGCGGCTGGGGGGGGCAGTCCATCTCCATCCCCCTTTCCCGTTCCCCGTCCATCTCTCGCTCTCTCTCCCGTTCACGTTGTTCTCTTTCACGGCCCCGCTCTCCAAGGTGGCGTGAGGGCATTACCACGCTCGGAGAGTGGCTCATGCCCCGGATTATGTTCTCCACACGAGCGCGCTTAGCCCGGAGGTGCTCATCATTGAGGCGCTCCAGGTCGAAAGCGCCGAGAGCCGGGGGGCGACCAAAAGGGGAGAGGCACTCCTGAGGGCTATCCTGAGATGAGTTGCTGCAAGCATCCTCCTGAGGGGCTTCAGAACCGCCGCTAGAGAGGCCCGACCCTGGGAACCCCCCATCCCCCCTCTCACCTCTATCTCCTCTCTCACCCCTCTCGCCACCATTCTTAGCCATGTTGCTCTTGAGGAGCTGGGAGATGATAGTTGCACCCGGAAAAGGCATCATGGCATCTTCGTAAGAGTTGGCTCTCTTCAGGAGCTTCCGGAGCACATTGGACTTGGACTCATTGTCAGTTGCTGTGACCCCAGTGGGGCCATGTGGCTGCACCATGGAGCAGTCCATGGAATCTGCGTCAGAGACGTGGTGGTGGGAGTTCAGAGAGTTCATTACCCCGAAGATGGCTGCTTTGGCACGGGCAATGTCGGCACTGGTTGTGGTTGCTGCTGCGTTGCCGGCGGTGCTACCCACCGTCCTCTTCACACCAATGTCCACACGTCTTCTCTTGGTCTGTCTGCTCAGGAGGGAGTCGCTGTCATGGTCCGGCATCACGGGCTGCTGCTATTGGGCCATATTCCACAAAGCCACTCCTCTAGGACCAATGCTGAAGGATACCTGCAGAAATCATTGATATAAAGGAAACATTTACTGATTATTCTAAAGGAAATGTATAATCACATTAGAATGTCACCATCTCATCTGATAGTAATGCGTGAAATTACATATTCTATTTTAACACATATTCAACTAGCAAATCATTCTGAATATTCCAATGACGATTGCCCTAGAAACATAGTTCCACTAGATAAAAAGGTCTTATCAATATGAATACAGATCTCAAGACTGTATTCTGAGCATTTTTATGAAGACAGCAGCGCTGAATGTTTGACCACATAATTCAGATAAATTATTCCATTTAGAAAAAAATCTGACAGGAGACTAAAAGACAGGCGTGATGGGGTCATAATTAAACCTAGGTGTTGCATTCCAGGGAAAAGACCTAAGGCAGGTCCAAAGCTGAACTATATTTCCTGCATAATACACTACATTTCACCACCCTCTTAAGGCTCTAGTGAACAGTAGTGTAATACTGTATATAAGGAATAGGTGGATATTCAGATATACCCTACATTTCCCCCTGTTTGTTCCCTGTTCCACGCTGCCTGCCTGTGCAACACTGAACCAGTTCCCACGCAACACAAAGCTGCATAACATTATGATAATTACTTAAGTACTTGTCCTCATTTCCATGTTTGTGTGCTTCAAGCCGGCGCAGAAAACCATTAACTCATAGACTAAGGAGAAAAGCTGAGGTTGGATTAAGAATACCACAAAGACTCAGTAAACACAGTGGAACTGTTTCTGTCTTAATTACAATTTCAGCTCATAAAGTCATCAGTATGTCATTTACATTGGATGCTACATTTTAGCAATTTAAATAAAGACGCCCCCTCCTATCCAAAAGCAGCTAATTTACTGCATAAAATAAATTAAATGTATTTATCCAAACCATGTATTAACCGATTCTCAAGCACTATAATATGTGATCATAAATAACCTGACACAAACAATAAAGCCTAATTTCAGACAACTTTTCATACATATTGCACACAGATCAAATGCACACACATGAGCTGTCAGTTATTGCGGAGGGGATGTACTCCAGTCAAACAAATGAGAATATCCATATCTTGAAAGGAAACAATAAGAACTAAGTAGCATAAATACAGATAAATAGGCCTATTGATTTGGTGCCAGCAGGGGCTAAGTTCTATGGCTTTTTGCTTGTCTTTTCATCTGGCAAGGCAGTTTAATTCTGCACTAATGAACAGGTCACAAGGGTCAACTCTGCGAAGACACAACTTGAGGTGCTATGACAAAACCCTAATGCTTTTATGAAAGGAAACATTTTGCCAGCAACCAGACGGCAACAGAACTGCTATCGGTGATGGCTACATATGTCATTGTCAATGTTGCAGTACATTTCTTTTGTGTTATTTACAGTTTTAATTAATATTAATCAAACAAAAATGTCTACATTTTATGTGAAAAAATAAATTAAAAAAATAAATGTTCATCATTTTTGTAAGACTACAATTGCATCCAGTTTACCTCTTTTTCACAAGCTCTGATTCTGTAAGCAATGCTAGGAATAACTTTTTACTAAGCGGAACAGCAGTGAAACTATCTAATGGAAAATGTTGGGAGCACTTACAGGATTAATGATTGTAGTGCAAGTACAATCACATTAACAAACAGACATAATGTTCACCAACAGGTATAATCAGATGGGACTTGTGTTACTTATATTTTGAAAGACACTATTCATTTTTCATTTCTTCTCAAAATATTAAGGAGGCTATAATACCAATATCAGCCCATAATTTCTGTGAAGTATCTGAATTTGGGATTCTAAATCACCTATATGATATTATATTTGTTTCTCTTTTAATATATATTACAGGCAAGATATATACATACATTTAAATTGAGATATAATTAAGCAATACAACAAAAAGTTAGTAAGATTGAACAAAGTTGTGGAAGGTTGTCAGCTTTTTATTACCAATTGAAGAAAAAGTATTTAGAAAATAATGTGAATGTATATACAAAGATTAAACAAATGTTCGTATTAGAACGATCTGACTCTGACAACTGGCTCTGGCTCAACTCTTCAAGTTCTCAAATCCAACTCCAGCAGTTCAAACAAGGGTGATATATCTCCAAGAAAACCTTGACTTTAGCACCACAATACCTTAACAATGGTCCATGTCGTTATCGCTCGAAATAGATCCGCTAGCACCTGTCTTTTCCGACGGCGCACCTGTCCACTATTGCCCATGCGCAGTGTATCACTAGGAAGTCCTTTCAACAATTTCAAGGAAATATGAGCGCAGTTGAACAATGAGCTGCACTTGTCTCTGGAGCCCTTTTAATTCTCCGTCGCTGCTTTTCCCAGGACTTTTAAAACTCTGAAGATAGTGTGTGTGTGTGTGTGTGTGTGTGTGTGTGTGTGTGTGTGTGTGTGTGTGTGTGTGTGTGTGTGTGTGTGTGTGTGTGTGTGTGTGTGTGTGTGTGTGTGTGTGTGTGTGTGTGTGTGTGTGTGTG
>JACXGM010002722.1:0-22651 GCA_016801145.1 Umbra pygmaea | reverse complement strand
TAAGAAAGGAAAATCTAAATAAAAAGGTATCATGCTGTTTGTTTGGATACTGTAACATGATGTCGAGATAAGAAGCATCTTGAAAATAATTGGCAATTAAAAAAAGGCTAACTGAAGTGGAAACAACCATGGCTTCGGTCAAACTCTCATTAAAAATTGCATATATTTTCAAAACATCTTAATTGGTCTTGTAAAAGCCTACATTATATCCTTCTCTATGAGCTAAAAATGTAAACCTGAATTCCAGTTTTACAATAACTAGCTTGTAACACAGTA
Organism: Umbra pygmaea; assembly: GCA_016801145.1. NCBI lineage: Eukaryota > Metazoa > Chordata > Actinopteri > Esociformes > Umbridae > Umbra > Umbra pygmaea. Next base: position 22,375 of record JACXGM010002722.1, on the reverse strand, counting down.
AGGAGGGCTAAGTAAAAAAGGAGCTACCTCAGACAGGCAGCAGACTAAGCCTGAGAACCGAAGCGTACTTGCGCGCCTTCTGCAGAGACAATCGGAAATGCCCTGAAACTACAGTACATTAAACCTAGCCGACGTCCTTAAAACAAACAATGGTACCATGAAATAGGGGCTTATCGTGCTCAAAGTCAAAGAGCCCCCTCAGCATTTTCTCTCCCTGCCTGTCTGCTTTTATCCTCTCCTCTGTTTCTCTCTATACTTTTCTGACAGAAGGGGGTGAAGAGGGGGTCGAGGGAGAGTGAGACTGCATGGAAGTGCACATAGTGTCATTGAAACACACAGCACCCATGAGAGAACAACATTGTTCAAGTTGACCTCTCACTTGTCACTTGTGCAGCTCATGCAGAGCTAGGATAGGCTAAATCAATTTTAGTTTATAAAATTTCTCCCTTTTTTACCAAAAAAATATTTTCATATTTTTATTTATATATTTACTTGTTTCAATATAGGCTATCATCTATTTTTTGGGAGGGGAATTTTGGACCAAGATCTTTCCACCAAAAAATATTTATAGTAATTTGATATTTAGAAATATTTATGGTTGTAGGTTTATTTTGAGACATAACAGCAAGTAACCAATTCCATCAAAGAATGTAGAGGGACATTCCACAATTTGACTACTGCTTCTAACCCAACATCCCACAGTTGGTGAAGTGGAGGGACTTCCACATTGGGGAACAATTCATGCTTGCAATTGTCCATGTATCGTATGACTGAATAGGAATCCAAAATCTCTAGATTTTTGTGAAATATTAAAATCTGCCTTAGAGTTGCAGTAAAAAAGGTCAATTTTTCAAGGATTGTTGAAAAAATTATGCTGTAGATTTTTTATCAAATCCATCATCTCACATTTATTGTTACTACTTCTACTTGAATCTAAGTCTGAGTTTAATTTGTTGTTTTTTTGTACCATATTTACAAGCTGGTAAGGAATCTTAGCATGCAGTCATTTAGTGTATACTTGGGGTTGACAGCCATATTAGCATCACACTCCAATTGTTTAACTCAACTAATAAAATGTATGCTTTTATTCAAGCTTTTAGCAATGTTTGTGACATTTTTCCTGACCTTGATACATAGGTTTTGTTACATTTTCATTTTACATTTTAGTCATTTAGCAAAGGCTCTTATCCAGAATAACTTACAGTAGGTAATGTAGAGTCTATAGAATTTCCTTCAAGCTATAACAACTCCTAGCACAGCAACTGGACACACTGCTTAGCAGTGGTACCACATATTGACAATATACCACAAGACCCAGAGATGGCATATTGCTCTTTTAAAACATTTACTGATACAATTACTGTAGTAAAAAGTGATTCAGAGCTGCCCACATTTTTGCATTGACCATGTGAAACATTGGTTAACCCATATCACATGTTCTAATGCTATAGCTTTATTTCTCATCAAAGTCCCTTATCGAGGACACTTGATCAAACATTCATCTGTCAATTTTCAAAACAAGAAAGCAATGTGCAACACTTGATCGGATGGCCATCCTTCATTTGTGACATGCGTCAGTTGACCTCCCACCCCAGTGTACATTAACCATATCTCACTCAAAGCTATTTTCATATGTTGATAGCCCTGTGATGTCATAACCATGCTATATGGTCTCAAACAGGGCCAGAGTGGGAAACATTTTCAGCCCGGGAATTTCAAGGTTCACCAGCCCATTTTGTGATGGAGTAAATAGTAACTGCAAATAATCTAATCGCTTTACTTGTGTTATTTCCTACTGTACATATTTGATTTATTTATTTACAGAGACAACTTAAATGTATATGCTAACACTATTTAACAAAATATCCTCAGTAATTAGACGACTACAGTAAATACAGAGTCTTTTAACCAAATAAGGTAAATGTAAGGTAAATGTTAAGTTTGAAGAATGAGGTTATAGATACTGCCCATTTCTTTTTTATGTTGTTTTTCCGCAATCGCAAGGACCCAATTCCCAGGTTTCTTTTTCAAAACTCTACACACAGTTCCACTTACCAGCTTTCAGTGTTGCACAGCAGTTAATTTCACATAAAAAATTCACAAAAACTAGCAAAATTATTCTTACATCTGAAATCAACAAATTCTTCCATAACTCTAGCAACAGTGGTCACCCAACAAGCACACTGTCAATCATAAAACAATTACCTAAGCAAAACTAAGAACAGACTATTTCTTTACAAAACAAGAATGACCCCTGTCATAAGACAGGGTTACCATTCACATCACATCTTATGTCATCTTGGGCAATATACCTCACTTATGAGGGCAATACACCTCACTTATATTCTGATGAAGTATAGTAGCCCTAATCTCATCTGAGACTACAGCTCTTGATCGTCCTCTCAGTCTACTTCCACCACCCATACACACTCCTTTTCCTCCATCAGCCACTCTTCTTCCTCTGTCAAACACTTCTCTATCTCTGATTGGGTCCAGGTTGACATTACAGTACAAAATTATTGCTCAAGTAAGATGTCTCTTTTTGTGTAGATGGTAATGACATTGAAAAACTAACACCTGCAATGTTAATACAGGACTTTAACCAAAGTACAGATTTCTAAGGAGATTTTACTTTTATTCCAGTAGGCTATGGGCCCTATTTTAACGATCTGAAACGCAAGTATCAAACGCAAAACGCAAGTGACATTGTGGGAAGGTCCCGAGCGCTGTTGCTATTTTACCGGCGGGATAAATGACTCTTGCGCTCGATGCAAATCTAAAATGGGTAGATCTAAATTAGCTTAATTAGTCATAGGTGTGGTTTGGGCGTAACGTGCAATAAACCAATCAGAGCGTCATCTCACATTCCCGTTAAGAGCATGCACGCTTGTTCCATGGCATGGATTGCTATTATAACCGCGGATTGCTATTGATTTTTCTTTTTACTAAATGTAAATAAAGAAATGTCAGAAGACATAGCCTACTTTCTGATATTTTGGACTCACTCTCACTAAATCACGAGGTTATGAATGCATGGTAATATTTAGCAATGTAGTCTAACATTAGACCAAAATTACTCTTCTGTCAAATAAGCTTTCCTCTCCCGTTCTGTATTTCTGGGCATTTGGGTTAAGTTGCAACGACACATGCATTTCAACATCACGTCTCCTGAAGTCCTCTAATATTTCCTAATTAATGTCATCAACACATCCATGATTCATGGAAATGTTGCGTAAAACACAACAAGCCACAAAGAATTCTGCGACTTGAGTAGTGTACCTGTTCTATCCAAACACCTGATGCGCATTTTCAGTGTGCCAAATGTTCGTTCAATTAGGCTACACTGCGTGTTTGTGTGTGTTTTTGATTAAACAGCATTTTGCGCACTTGCTGGCATCATAAATTGTGTCATTATTAACCATGTCTTTAACGGATAGCGTTGTCCCCTTCACAGCCACCCATCCAAGGGGGGATTCCTCATGGCAAAGTTGCCATTAATCAGTCGTGAGTATAATTTGCAAAAACATGGGTGATTTTACTATTAGCATTGAAAATGATCATGTTGATTGAATGGGTTCCCTTGAGGTTGATTTATATCAGTGCCAATAATTCATTCTGAATAATTTGAGTAAATGTGTACAGTAGATGTATACCTATTTTTTTACATTTTCGCACACCACAATGACTTCCCTCGTGTGGTAATATTTTTCCTTCTAATTACGTATTGCAATAATAAAGAACTGCTGCATTTGTGTAGATAAGAGGAGCAAAGTGTATGCGCGTTGTGCACATGCTACATTATGGTTAAGCATGCGCCCTTAAAATAGCATATGAATAACACGCCACTGACTTTTAACCAGGTTTTTCCTGGTCAGCGGCGGAATTGTTTTCGGGAACTGCAAGATAGCACCAGGGAACGTTTGCGCCGGAACACGCCTCTTCTTTTCGCTAAACCGCCCAACGAACGTAAATTCTTTCCCTAATTTACCGACGCGCATCTGTGGAGTTAAAAGTACCATATGCGTTGGGTGCAAGATAGGAAGGATACATGCGTTCGTGTAAAAAGTAAATTGCGCTGGATGTAAGATAGGGCCCTATAAGTCATAGCCTAGGCCTACTTTATCCAATAATCAATAGCTTCTGCCTGGCTCAGCCCTGTCAGAAATGGCAAATATGCATGAATGAAAAACATGTTTTTTAATATAATAATATGCACTAACTCCTATCTTGGTTTTCCAGTATTGTAGCCTGCCTCAACATAACTTTTGTATCCCTGTTTGTCTCATTATTCTCTAAAGCAAAGTTTACAATGATAACTATATGGTTATGAATGGTAGTCAGAAGGTTGCCAGTTCGATTCCCGACTGAGCCAAATGTCGTTGTGTCCATGGGCAAAACACTTTACCCTAATTGCTCCCAGGTCGTTGCTGTAAATAAGAAACTGTTCTTAGTCAACTTACCTGGTTAAATAAAGGTTAAATAAAAAAATAAAAAAATTAAATGAATGATGGCTTACCGTGTGTTTTCTTTCACTGCACATCATTCATTCTCTTATTAAATAAGTTAAATGAGCTACATTGATAGTTAGGCTATACATTTGAGCTACACAGTTAGCTAGTTACATGTAATACAGTAACTTTGCAGTAGTCTACAGTACATAACCAGAGCTCTTGCATGCTGTTTAAGTACTGACTTACTGTAGAGCTAGATAGATAGACAAAAAATCAGCAACTATTTACTTTACCGTTATGAATTGATTTTCCAACAGTCTGCTTTGTTTTAGAAGAGTTTTTCTATTTCTAAAACAGGCGCAGGAGTTAGCTAATATCAGGGGCGATTTTAGAAATGGACAGTTAGGGGGGCTCAGCCCCAATAAGAAAATGTCCAAAGCACATGTCTAAATGGGTTTTAAAATGTATCTATGAAGGTGACAACTAAAGATTGTGAAAAAACCTATGCTTTCATAAGACACATAACCCCCAGAGACAAAACTTAAAACCTGAATGAACAATAAGAGTGTGGGAAAGTTGAATATATAATAATAGTTTAATGAGGAATATAACTTAGGGTGCACTGCAAACAATGTGGGCAATACAGCTGCTGTTTGTGAAACACCTAGACTACTTATCTTGTCTTGACTACCTGCTAACTCTCTCACCTGGTGCTTGCTCTCTCCATCCATGGCTTCTCAATGCTCTCTCAGTTGACCAGTGGCCACTTCCTCCCTCAGGTTGCACTAACAATCCAAAGCAAACCAACCATTTTACTTCACTAGAAAATAAACAGTTTGAATGTTTTGATGTAACATTTTAAGGGGATTCATGACTGGGATTAAACCAACTGAAATAAATATCCCTAAATATTGATTATTTTGTGTAAAAGAGTTTACTATGTGGAAAAATATATGCATCCACCAAATGCATCTATGGTTGTAAAGATAGCATTCCTATAATACATGTACAATTGACTCATGGCTGAAATGAAAGTTTTTTCAACATCCCTAAATAATTATATCCCTGTTCAACAAATAGTTTAGCTGGTTACTTGGGCCTAAAACTATGTATAACAGGGTTATTCAACTCTTACCCTGTAACTAAAAATGCCAGTCTGCTGGTTTTGTATTCTACTACCTTAATTGCACCAACTTGGTGTACCAGGTCTAAATAAGTCCCAGTTTAGAAGGTTGCAATGTACAAATGGAGTGGAATTGGTTTGAGAGCCAGCATTTTGGGGTGCACAACCATAAGTGTGGACAATACAGAACTATTTTAGGAACTAATCAATTTACTAATTGGAAGCTTCCTCTTGGCTTTGTATGTTTTGTCTTTATTATATGTTCACTCTCTCACCTGGTTCCTGTTCTCCTTCCCTCACTCCTATTTCCTCTCCATCCTGTTCACTGTCCTCTTCTATCTCTCTTTGTACTGACAAACATAAACATACAAACAATTGTACATAACTAGTATAACGCTACAAGTCAATGCATTTAGGCATGTAGACATGATCAAGAAAATCTGTTGAAGTTCAAACCAAGCATCAGAAGGGGGAAGAAATGTGATTTAAGTAACTTTAAATGTGGAATGGTTGTTGGTGCCAGACCGGCTCATTTGAGTATTTCAGAAAATGCTGATCTACTGGGACTTTCCCGCACAAGCATCTCTAGGGTTCACAGAGAATGGTACGAAAAAGAGAGAATATCCAGTGAGTTGCAATTCTCTGGGTAAAAATCCCTTGTTCATGGCAGAGGTAAGCGGCGAAACAAACATTTATTTAGGCTACTTTTTCACATGTTTGGCCACGAGACACTGACCAGTCAGATAATTTTAGCTAGGTAATGTTAACTATGTTAAGGTACATCTAGCTAGCACTGTTGGCCTATATTGTTAATAGTTACTGTACTGTTATTAGCTACCAAGCAATAACTTGTTTTTGTTTGTAAAATAAATCAACGGCATTGATGTACCAAAAACATTATCTGTCAACACTTTTCTCTAACATTAAAATAACTTTGGGTGTTACAATAGCTTACTTTTGTGACATCTACAGCGTTTGCACTCTGCAGCATTCGACTCCCTCTCCACAAGTAAACACTGAAAAGACATTGCTGCTGAGTCAAAGTTGAAGTCGCGCAAGGACTCTCCTCCACCCCCCCAATGTTCAGTCATGATCTTCACAGTGGATACATATAAGCAGAGCCGGTCCGACACATATGCAAGAACCGTCTTTTTTTTCTTCTTCTTCTTCAATGGTATCTGGCAGATCGCAACCGACTTAATGGTGCATATACCACCACCTACTGTACCGGAGAGTGCGGCCGGACACGGCCCACCCAAGTCAAAACCACCCCACCACTCCACGACCCTAGAAAATGACACCGGGTGTAACAGCTTACCCGTCGGGGCCAAAAACTCCACAATCACTTTATACACCAGCTCCCCACCACCAAGTGCCGGCCCTCCACCCTCTCCCGAACTACTCTCACCGCCCTCTTTCTTCCGTGCCCGCTTCTTTTTCCTCTTTACATACCGTGCTTCCTCAGACCCCACCGCCACTCCAGCTACACTCACACTTCCATCCGAACTCCCTTCCATGCCGACCTCACCCCCGTCGCTGTGGTCTGCCTTTCCAGTGCCAGCCCATCCAGCTCAATGATCTCCGCTAGCTCCTCGGCCTCCAATTCCGCCGCCGCCAACTCCTTCGCCGTGGAACCCCACGCGGACGCCTGCAAGAACCGTCCTTCTGTCAACACTATTTTATGCAGGTGTTGAACTCAGATTTTTTTGTTTCAAAATAATAGCGCTCATTTTACGTCATTGCAATAATCATATTTAATTAATTATAAAGCTTGTGAATTGTAACCAAATGTGTGTAAAAACAATAACAGTATTTTATAGCCATTTTTTTTACATGTTCTTAATAACACATTATTAATAACAACAGTTATAATTGCGCTGTACACACAATTTGATTGAATACGAACGATTACATTTGAAAAACGTTCACTAGTCTGTTTGATTCAACAATAGACTAATTTTAGAAACACGTAAATGAAAATGGACCCACTACCTATCAATTTAATGAATTAACAATGATAATTCAAATTAGTTATGAACGCTATTGTTTTGGATAGAAAAATCAGAGTTTGTGTTGCCGGCATGATAGTGTTGCCAGAAGAACGGTTCTTACTATGGGTCGAACTGGCTTTGCATATTAAATTGGTAGCTAGTTCGCAATTAAAATACGCAGAGTGAAGTCTTACTATAGAAAATCTTTGATTTGCCATTTGCTGTTGCCATTTAATCACATCCTCGCGCTTTCACAAAAAACGAGGGCATAAAATGAATTTTTCAGAAAGTAATTACTTAAAACTTTTCAGGGGGGCTGAGATGAAAAATAGGGGTGCTTTAGCCCCCCTAAAAAGGGTCTAGCGCCGCCTATGGCTAATATACTGTAGTAGCTAATAGACATTATTAAGTTATTACGCGTCTGCTTCGTCTCTCTGCCGTCATGCGCACTCAGGAGAACAGACTACCGGTAAATTAATCATGCGCAGGGAGTAAACACTAGTAATGCCAACATCTAAACTTTACTAAAACATTAATCACAATGGAGTCCTTAATTTGAACCCTTATTGCCTAACTCTAACATTACACCTACCTTAACCTAAGCTTAATCCCACTGTTTTGCCTAGCGTTAACCTTTCCCTGTATGCGGATCTGGGGCTTTGCTTAACCTTGACTATTCCCCATATTCGTGTATCTATAGACCGAAACATTTTAATTTGGAGTATGTATAGCACGATAAAACAACCATGTGTAATAGGAACGCATTGGGTGATTAAGTGCTCAGCTGTAAACGAGACATGGGTCTCAGTGGATTCTCTTTGTATAAATAAAGGTAAATAAAATATAAAAAATGTGATAGCTATATCACTGTTCAGCACACTGTAGATGTTTTGTTCTCTGTCAAGATTGCAAAATAAATGGCATGTCCATGTAGTCGCAATTGTTTGCAAGGAAACCCCTGATCAATTATGTTGACATAAAATAAAAGGATGGAACTTGGAAAGTGCTGTAATCGTAAGTTGGTCATATACGCACATATGTGTTAAAAAAGACAGAAATGAAAGATGACATTCTGTAATCGTTCATCATATTCATTTTTTAATTGTCTGTCTAATCTTTTAAAATACTTGTTCACTTCATAGGTTTGTGTTCCTATTCATCACTTAAAATTACAATAACAAGTATGTTTTTGAAATGTCTATTCTACAAATTCATGGACATGAAAAACAAGATGTGTCCATTCCTTCACTATACTGTATATAATGCGTACGCTCTTAAAGAGATTGAGAAAGTGTTCTTCAGCATTATAGAATCCTTTAAGGATTCCCAGAATAATATTTTTTTGTTCAGTGAGAACAATTTGAGAATGCTTTTTGGTTACATTACCATAATACCTATATCTGTAAACTGAGATGTGTAGTTTCCAATGCTGAACTTGAGATGCTCATTCATGCATTCATCTCTTCCCATATTGACTAGTACTACTGTAACTTACTATTCTCTGTAATCAATATGTCTCCCCTAAATTGCCTTCAGTCCATCCAAAACGCTGCCGCAAAGCTACTCATAAGGTCATCTAGACGGTCTCAAATCATATCTGTACAACATTCCCTCCACTGGCTACCCATTAAATTCAAGATTCAGTTTAAAATTCTTACTCTCACTTTTAGATCATTGCATGATTAGTCTCCTGCATATGTGGCTGACTTACTGAAAGCCCATTCATCAGCACGCCCCGTAAGGTCCAACATGTTAAATCTTTGTACTGTTCCTCATACCGGGCTTAAGGCCCATGGGGATCATTCTTTTGAGTATGTAGCACCAAGGCTATGGAACACCCTGCCTCTTGCAATACTGTCTGCTCTCTCAGTGGACTCTTTTAAAACTCATTCGAAGACCTACTGTTTTAAACAGGCCTTTGAATGACCCCTATATGTCACGTATCCCAGGTAGAGGGAGTGAGAGACAGGCGTGAAGGGTGCAATAATCCAAAGAACGTTTATTTTAATAAAAAGTAAAGACTGCCACGTGGGGCAAAACAGATGAGACACAGATATTGACGCGTAACAGGAACATTGACCAACAAGAGACAAGACCAAACACTCAACTTAAATACACTTACTAACGAGGACAATGTACAACACCTGGACATGGGAATAAACTAAACCGTGATCTATTGGATAACTAAAACATGTGACAAGACAAGGGAATGAGGGGCGGGAACCTAAACCCAAAACAAAGCACACCGGGAGACATCAAGACAACACATGCAAAGCACAAAAGGGACACTAGGGGGAACCATTACACCACACACTGGGAGAGAACCTATATACATAACATACAAAACAAAACAGTACAACTAAACCACCGTAAATATATACTGAATACATAAGACATAACAGAACACAAAAGAGGGGCATATTATACAGCCCATACAAGGCTGGACGATACAGTACCTCAAAAGCCCACCACACCGAGGGGGGCAACAGAAAACCCGGGGTCAGGAGGGACAGAGGGCGGCCCGGGGTCAGGAGGGACAGAGGGCGGTCCGGGGTCAGGTGGGACAGAGGGCGGCCCGGGGTCAGGTGGGACAGAGGGCGGCCCGGGGTCAGGTGGGACAGAGGGCGGCCCGGGGTCAGGAGGGACAGAGAGGGGCCCAGGGTCAGGAGGGACAGAAAGAGGCCCTGGGTCATAAGGGACAGAGAGGGGCCCTGGGTCTAGGGCAGGGACTGACACTGGGACAGGGGAAGGCACTGGCACGGGGACAGGAAGTTCAGGGGGACCGGGGAAAGGCAGTTCAGGCGGCCTGGGCAAAGGCAGTTCAGGCGGCCTGGGCAAAGGCAGTTCAGGGGCCTGGGCAAAGGCAGTTCAGGCGGCCCGGGCAAAGGCAGTTCAGGCAGCCCAGGCAGCCCGAGCAAAGGCAGTTCAGGCAGCCCGGGCAAAGGCGGTTCAGGCAGCCCGGGCCAAGGCAGTTCTGGCAGCCCGGGGAAAGGCAGTTCAGGCGGCCCGAGGAAAGGCAGCTCAGGTGGCCAGGGCGACAAGTTGTCTAGGAGGTCCGGAGGTGGCGTCAGCAACGAGCGTCCGGACCGGGGTCCGGACGGGGGTCCGGGTGTCAGCGACGGGGATCCGGGCGTCAGCGACGGGGGTCCGGACGGGGGTCCGGGCGTCAGCGATGGGGGTCCGGACGGGGGTCCGGGCGTCAGCGGCGGCTGAGATGGGGGTCCGGAGATCAGCGGCGGCTGAGACGGGGGTCAGGACGTCAGCGGCGGCTGAGCAGGGGGTCCGGACGTCAGCGGCGGCTGAGCAGGGGGTCCAGATGTCAGCGGCGGCTGAGCAGGGGGTCCGGACGTCAGCGGTGGCTGATGGCAGACTGCCGCCGGAAGCTCTGGCGGTGGGCAGTCTGCTGCCGGAGAAGGTGGCGAGGTGGCCATTTTGTGGAGGTCAGCCTTCTCGCGGAATGAGGCCGTGAGCAGGTCCTCCAGGGCCTCCTCCTGGACAGGACTGCAAAAGAGGGGGGCGGAGTCCTGTCGCCACCCCTCACAGCCCCCCCCGAAAATTTTTGTGGCGAGACTGTCAGCCATCCGGAGTGGGGAACCTCTGATGAGGGGTGGCATCTCCTCCTCCACCTTGCTCCCATAACCGGGGAGGTCGACCATCTTGGGGAGAAAGGCCCTGGGGGCATTAGCCTGGGAGCTAGCGGGGCCTAGGGCAATAACTGGAGCTATAACTGGTGCCCTAACTGGGGCCGTAAGAGGTGCCCTAACAGGGGCAGAAACTGGAAGCCTAGGGGGACCTACATGAGCCCTAGGGGCAACTACATGAGCCCTAGGGGCAACTACATGAGCCCTAGGGGCAACTACATGAGCCCTAGGGGCAACTACTGGGTGCCTAGCCTGAGAACTAGCGTCTATGCTAGGAGTGCTAGCCTGGGGGTGGAGAGTGGTAGCCGGGGGGCTAATGGAGGTAGGTTGCTGGGTGATGGAGGTGGCCTGAGAACTACGGGAGCATAGAGGAAGGCAAGGGGTTCTAACATCCAGACGGGCGGCCCTAGCAAGCGGGCTCACACCCTGGACCTGTGAGCTAGTAATATCCCAGGCCTCTTCTATGTCCCATAAGAACAATTCCTCTTCATCCTCGTCTTCCTCCCACAACCTCAACTCCTCCTCAGCTCCGTTATCCCAGCCATAACCCTTACCCGCTACTTGCTGGGGGTGTCCTGTCGGGAGCGTGAAGAGCTCCAGGTCCTCCAAGGAAAAAGGGGGAAAGCGGGCTCCAGAGGCCGAGGCCATCAGCTGGTCCATGTGAGCCTGTAGCTCCATGGCTCTAGCCTCGATCTCCTCCTCCATACGGCTGGCAGCACCGTTATCCCTTTGCTGTCTCTTCATCTGGTTGGTCAATCTGTCACGTATCCCAGGTATAAGGAGTGAGAGACAGGCGCGAAGGGTGCAATAATCCAAGGAACGTTTATTTTAATAAAAAGTAAAGACTGCCACGTGGGGCAAAACAGATGAGACACAGATATGGACGCGTAACAGGAACATTGACCAACAAGAGACAAGACCAAACACTCAACTTAAATACACTTACTAACGAGGACAATGTACAACACCTGGACATGGGAATAAACTAAACCGTGATCTATTGGATAACTAAAACATGTGACAAGACAAGGGAGTGAGGGGCGGGAACCTAAACCCAAAACAAAGCACACCGGGAGACATCAAGACAACACATGCAAAGCACAAAAGGGACACTAGGGGGAACCATTACACCACACACTGGGAGAGAATCTATATGCATAACATACATAACAAAACAGTACAACTAAACCACCGTAAATATATACTGAATACATAAGACATAACAGAACACAAAAGAGGGGCATATTATACAGCCCATACAAGGCTGGACGTTACACTATAAACCCAATTTTTTTCTTTTAATTTGTGTTTTTAATTGTATTTTGTTGTAATATGTATTATATCATATTGTATGTTTTATATAAAAGCACTTTGTGATTTTTATCTGTGAAAAGTGCGATATAAATACATTTTACTTACTTTCCACTGAGTTTTATACATGAAACCCAAAATGGTTCTCCTATAGGTATAGCCAACCTTTTTAGAAACCTTTTTTTCTAAGAGTGTAAGATCACACACAATTCAGCATTATAATGACACTTGCTACTACATTTTAAGCTGACAAGTAGATGCTCAGATACAAATTAATTGATGTTGGTTAAATTAGCTCGAGTATCAGATACAAAATGTAAAATGTTTTTGTAAAATATGTTTAATCAGTTTAAGTATGTAACTGTATACTAATATGCAAATTAATATCTGAAAGCTAAATGTTTTTCCCACTGATATAGGCTGTACCAATGCCATTGTTTCATGGAAGCAGAAGTCATTATGGCATTTGATATGAGTAAATATACAAACTTATTTGAGTAAAACTATGTATTTGTTTGGCCTAATGTAGCAAATAAATGTGATTCTTTTCAAGTTAAATTATTTTGGGGTAAATGTTTAAATTATTTATTGTCTTGTCTTGTTGTGACTGCTCAAAAGAAGTGTGCTGAGGTTTGGCTTCAGACAGAGGGGATCTTGACACCATGTTTCCATCTTTTCTATCCCCACCCTCTTTCAGACCTCAGCCACTATATTTAGATGTTTTTCCCTATGTCTGTGATGTGCCAGCACCGGTAGGACCCTGCGTGTTAAATCTGTCAGAGACTTGGTAAAAAAGGAAATAGTAAAGATAAGCGCAGCAGTCTGTTTTTGCTCCTATGATTGTGGTAATTAAATTTTCTGGCAAGAAGGCTAGTACTGCTCACCAGGGGGTGTATTGTTTTTGATTGGCCCTTTCATAAAACCATATTACAAGTAACCACTAAGATACACTGTAATAACAGAGGTGAAAGTCGTAAAATCAAAGAGAAGTCACGTTTAAAAAGGCTTTATGGAAAATACATTAGATGGGTGGGACCTAGGAAACTTCAAATAAACCAAGGTTAATGAGTTCTGAATAGTGCCTCTTAAAGACACACATTCAATTGTGTCTTTACGACACATTATATATAATGTTTTTATTGGGCCTTTATACATGTTCAAACAATGCCCCAAAGTGACTTCAGTGAAGTTTTTGGAGTTGGACTATTTGATTTAAATAAAGCAATGGTACTGTTATTTTTTATACCTTTTTTTGGGGTCTACTGTATATTTAATAACCCACTTTTCTACCCTCGCAATTGGTCGTGTCCAACTCCCTCTACATTGCCATTATGACAACTAATCAGCAGGTGCGGGATGGGCCAGGGTGCTCACCTGCTATCTACGAGCATTTCACAGCTTCATCCAATATATATATATATATATATATATTACACTGCTCATTAAACATGGAAGCCCTTAGTCAACACATGCCCAGAAGGATTAAACATTCACCAACAATACTTTATTATTTGAAATTGCAAAGCCCTTAGACGTGATTGCACTTTATTTTCCCTGGTTTGCTGTCCTGACTTGCACTTGTAGTCTAAGTCATTGCTACACTTTTATTGACAAAGCCATTTTAAATTTGTTCCCACATTATCTGGATTTTTTTATTATATATATAATATATATTTTTTTTTTCCCCCAATACCCATTTGACTATAATGTTCAATGCTATTACATTCCTGAAACCTACATTATATAATCATACATCAAAAAATATTTAAAGTAAAAAAAACACAAAAAGTGAAAGATTTTCAAGTGAAACATTTTCACATTTTCATAAACCCTAAAGTCTCAACTAAAATCCTGAAAGAACTTCAGTAATGCACCTGTGGAAAGAGAAAAAATTGTTGAATAATGGTATTGCTTAATAAATAAAGATGCATTATGACAATTTTTATTATTTTTTTATTATGATGTAGATTTAGTTTTTAAGACTTTTTAAATTATAAAAATACACATTATAATTGTAATAAACCTAGAACCACCCTGCACTACATTATATAGACCATAATATTCAATGTTACTTAGATATTGTGAAATGTCAATTCTTTTCTGCAAATTTTGTCTATATTTTATATTAATTTAATTAATATTTTCATTCTCTGCATCAATATAATAGTTCACAATGTTTACTACTCCTAAATCACAGTTTTTGTGTTTGTTTTGTTGATTTCAACAGTTACATTTGTATGCAAAAGTTTAGGCACCCCTGACAATTTCCATGATTTATATTTATATATAATTGGGTTTGGATCAGCAATTTCATTTCAATCTATCAAATAACCAAAGGACACAGTAATATTTGGGTAGTGAAATGAGGTTCATTGGATTAACACAAAATGTGCAATATGCATCACACTGAAATTAGACATACATTTGGGCATCCTTGTCATTTTGTTACCTGTAACTACCTAGCACTGATTAATTGGAACACACAATCGGTTTGGTGAGCTCATTAAGCCTTGAACTTCATAGACAGGTGCATCCAATCATGAGAAAAGTTGTTTAACCCTATAAGATCAGCTGACGCTCGAGAGCTTCAAAAGCTCTATATCTCACGAACCATACATGCTAGCAACTAAAGCTGACTAACGCCACTAAAGCCACAGGAATGAGTGGCTCATTCCTGTGGGTTAAACAGAGTTATGGTGCCGCAAAGTCTTTTTTAGGCGGTCGCCTATTTTACTAAACACATTACAGACAGGAAGTAGGAAGTGAAAATTACAAAATAACAACTCTGTATTAATGTAGAAAATCATCCTGCATAACACCAACACTTTTAAAAAGTGAAAAATGAATGGGATTTCAAAAAATGTATAGAAATATAGTAAGAAATGGATGTAGCATTTTGATGTTGACTTTTTTACATGGCCTCCAAACTTTGCACAATGTTCCAGGAGCCCTGGGGGCTTGACAATAAGCAATAAAAAGCCTTATTCATTATGGTTTACATGCTTTTACATATAAAAACAACAAAAAATACATAAGTTCTTAATTTTTTTGGGATAAATATGTAATAGAACATAAAATTCAATGACCCAGGATGTTGGATTTCATTTCTCCATGTTGTAGCCATGGGCCTTCTGAGTCCAGAACCATAAGGCACTTCACTGTAGGTCAAAATATGACCTTTCTCGAGGCCAAAAAGTCAACTATGTGCCAGGCAGACCTAAAATCCCTTAGACCCTGAAGGGTTATTAAGGTGGCCATTTGCAAGTTGTTGTTCTCTTTGACTCTCCTCTGAATAGTGGCAGTATGGGGACCTCAAAACAACTCTCAAATGACCTGAAAACAAAGATTGTTCAACATTATGGTTTAGGGGAAGGCTACAAAAAGCTATTGCAGAGATTTAAGCTGTCAGTGTCCACTGTGAGGAACATAGTGAGGAAATGGAAGACCACAGGCACAGTTCTTGTTAAGGCCAGAAGTGGCAGGCCAAGTAAAATATAGGAGAGGCAAAGGCAAAGGATGGTGAGAACAGTCAAAAACAGCTAACAGACCATCTCCAAAGACCTACAACATCATCTTGCTACGGATGGTGTCACTGTGCATCGTTCAACAATTCAGCGCACTTTGCACAAGGAGAAGCTGTACAGAAGAGTAAT
Source organism: Umbra pygmaea (assembly GCA_016801145.1). NCBI lineage: Eukaryota > Metazoa > Chordata > Actinopteri > Esociformes > Umbridae > Umbra > Umbra pygmaea. The sequence continues at coordinate 6,205 of JACXGM010002722.1, read as the reverse complement.
GCGGAAAAAGCCCTTTTCTACACACACACCACAAACAGAGTCGCCTGAGGTATGCAAACGCACAATTGGACAAGCCAGCTTCATTTTGGAAGAAGGTGCTGTGGACTGATTAAACAAAGATGGAGGTATTTGGTCATAAAAAGGGGCATTATGCATGGCGGCAAAAAAGAACACAGCGTTTCAAGACAAACACTTGCTATACCCAAGTAAAATTCGGTAGAGGTTGCTGTGGGGCTGTGTGGCCAGTGCCAGTACTGGGAATCTTTTAAAAGTTGAGGGTTGCGTGGATTCCACTCAATATCAGCAGGTACTTGAGAATAATGTACAGGAATCAGTCACAAAGTTGAAGTTACGCCGTGGCTGGATATTTCAACAAGACAACGACCCAAAACACTACTCAAAATCTACTCTGGCATGTATGCAGAGGAACAGGTACAATGTCCTGGAATGGCCATCCCAGTCCCCAGACCTGAATATCATTGAAAATCTGTGGGGGGATTTGAACCGGGATGTCCATGCTTGGCAACCATCAAACCTAACTGAACTGGAGATGTTTTACAAGTAGGAATGGTTCAAGATACCTTCATCCAGACAGAATCCAGACAGAATCCAGAATCCAGACACGCATTACAGGCTATGTAGGCTGTTATTTCTGCTAAACTACAGTAAATTCTGATGTGATATTTCTGTTGGTGTGCCCAAATGTATTCACCTGTCTAATGTTGTTTTGATGTGTACTGCACATTTTCTGTATATTTAATAAACCTAATTTCACTACCAAAAAAATCACTGTGTCCTTCAGTTATTTGATAAATCAAAATGAAATTGCTGATCCAAAAAATCATGGAAATTGTCAGGGATGCCTAAACTTTTGCATACGACTGTAAATAGTGCAGTTTTAACATGGGGATACAGTACATATATTAAAGAATGTTCCCACTGCTAATGAACTTCAGAGGTTTTCTGCCATTGTTTAACTTTCACATTAAACAAATCTGTGCACACTTGCTACTGTAATGTTTTCTTTTCATTTTGTCCTCTTTTTTTCAATTTCTCTTTTCTCTAACAAAAATTTGAGAGGTTTGCAAGATGCAATCATTGCAACAGTAATTATGAGGTTGCAAGGAATGCAGGGATTTTTGTTTAGACATTGTTGTATAGGATGGATTTGGAAAAACAACAGCTCAGCCAGGTCAGAAAGAGAGCCCAAAGCACAGCAAGTGCCGTAGAGTATTTTGTGGATCGCCAATTGTAGAGGATGTGTAATTAGCTGAAAAAACATCTCTGTTAAAAATCAGTCCGGTTTCCGTGTGTTGTAGTGGGCTAAGTCACTACATTGCACAACAGTCTACGTCATGATAGTCTCTGACCTTCCCCGGGCCTCCAGCACAAGGAAGCGCAAATTCTGCCACGTCACTCTCCAGCAACTCCTTGTGTCCAGATCGGGCGCCTGTGGGTTCATTCACGGATGTATAGTTGGTGAACATAATAATCCTGTGCATGATCCGGCTAAAGTCTTCTGGTTTGGACTCGCAGTGCAAAACTAATTGGCGGTTAGGGTGACATGTAGTTGGATGAACCATGTGTGCACCCTTCACCATCCCATAGATCTGTACAAGGAGTTGCCGAGCTGCCGAAAAGGCAGGATTATTGGGAATTGGGAGTGGAAAAAATGTGATAAAAACAAAACAAAACAATGTCCTTGAGTCTGGTAGCAGTTGATGCTCAGTTTTATTACATCCTTCTCCTGGTGGGGACAGGACACACCACGTCAGTACAGGTTGCAAAGAAATTTCAAAGGCAGTGCCAAGGAAATCCCAAAGAACTGCCTAACACTACAACATCAGTTGGTATTTATAGGCTTGAAGACCTCCCAGTTCCTACGAGAAAACCCTCATCAGACCCAAGACATTTATTCATATTATCTGGTCTCGTTAAACATTTGATCATCTTCTAGAACTTGGATCACAAGAAATGCCAGCAGGCACCCTAGATTAGGTCATCCCTTCTAGAATCTCCTTGCTCCAAGGTGCACAAACTATGTAACTGATCTGGTAGCCTGAATGGTATAAAGACAAATATACATATTAGATCTGGGATAATATCACAGTAGATAAAAGAGCTATAAGCTATCTGCTCTCTGTAAATCATGAGCACAGCCATGGTGCCCTTCAGTTCCCTCTCTGTAGGAGAAAAGTGCTGACTCATTCCCAGGCCCCACCACATCAGATAAGCAACAGGCCTCGGTGTGTGAGATGATCTCATTTTTGGCTCTTCACTCAGATACAACATTCTAAACTGCTTTAAACTGATTTAAAGATGCTTATATAGAATTACTCCACAACACTGTCAATGCTGCAGATTCTGTTTGGTCACCCCATTATGCCTTGCTTATCAATTGGAGAATATTCATCTAAATGAGCCTTTTTCTGGTTAAATAAAGGTTAAATAAAAAACTACTTCCAGGATTTAACAGGCACCTGATCTGCACAAGGAGTTGCTAAAGAGCAATGTGGTAAGGTACTCAGGCAGAGCCTGGTATCAACAATTCATGTTGGTAATGATCACAACACATATGAAACAATTACAGAAAACCTCAATACACAACTCCTACTGTAGATCTGCACCCGTGAGGCGGTAATGTGGTATCCAAGAAAGGATATGTGAAAGAAATGTGTTTGACATAAAAATAAAAAAACATGTTCATAAGTAGGGTTGCAGCTATCGATTATTTTAGTAATCGAGTATTCTACTGATTATGCCATCGATTAATTGAGTAATCGGATAAGAAATACTTTTGTTTTATTGAAGAGCAATAATATACAAAAGTTTGGATTAATTTTCGGAAAACCAACATATAATTGCCTACATTGCTTACAATATCATCTCTCAAAAAACTAAACGCATTAAGTGCAAGTAAGTGCCATATTACATTGTTTTTAAAGAAAAAAAACGTTCAGGGTCCGTATTTATCACCGGCTGTGAGCGATTACAAATTAGACCGGCCTCTCAATCAACCCGATCAGGCAACAGCAGAACAGGGAGTGGCGCACACCTAATAACATAAACCCCCTGTATTAACCAATATGCCTATGTATCAATTAACCAAAACCACAGTACCAATGCACTGGCATTATGCGTATTATTAAGGAACACAATATAGAATAAACAGAAATGTACATTGTCATGACCTGAGTCCAATATCCACTATTTTATCTCCTATTAGATGACACTTTGGCGGCAAAAAGTGCCTTTCAAACAGCTGCTTCAGGCCACTTTCATTTAATATCCGCCTGTCATGGGTAGCCTCAGGCCATGGGTATCCAAAATTTTGTAGTCTGTATCAAACTCAACTTATGTTGATGCTGTGGTGCCTCTTCCTGTTCATATAAACATTATTTTTGTCGCTGGGAGCAATGATCTTTTTATGAGTGCCATCCATTGCGCCTACTACTTCTGGGAAGCTGACGATTTGCATGAATTGTGTTTGTTTCTGTTGGATTATGCGGGGTGTTTTTGGGAAGTCAATGAAACGCATGACAATGTGTGGAGCCGTAAGTTTCATAATTGTTTCCATGAAAATTTGGCTTATTGATGGATGTGATGGCCCAAATCATCAGCATTGCATTGCTGCAAACGAAGCATCATCACCACCTTCAATTCATCTGAAAATACATTGCTGCGCCTGCCCTCGTCACAGAGCCCGCCCTTGTCCCAGAGCCTGCCCTTGTCCCAGTGCCATGTCCTGCTCCTCTCCCAGTGCCATGTCCTGCTCCTCTCCCAGTGCCATGTCCTTCTCCTTTCACCGTGCCAGTGTCTGCCCTAGTCCCCGCTCCAGTGCTTGTCCCCAGGTCTACGCCTGCCCCGGTCTCTGTGCCCCTCTCTGTGTCTGTCTGTTTGTCTGTGTCTGTTTGTGCTATGTTCTTCCTGGTTCCTGGGTCTGCTGTGGTTCCGGTGCCTGGTCTGCCTTTCCTTGGCCCTCCAAGCCCCCTCCGGCCTGGCCGCCTCCCGCGGGGCCGTTGATTCCGCCTTTGTCGGCCCGGACTCTGCCTATGGTGCCGCCTGCCTGGCCTCCGCTTTTTCCTTCGCTTCTGCCTGGCGCGGCCGGACTTCCGCCTTCCCGGAATCTGCTGTCCGGCCCGTCGTTGCTGCCTCCATCCTCTGGACCACCGGTGTTTCTTCGTCCCTCCGGTCTACTACTGCTGCCTCCGCCCTCCGGCCTGCCAGGGCTCCATCCTTCTGCCGGTTCTGCTCATCTGCTTCGCCCTGGTGTGCCTCCGCCGGCGTGGTTCTGCCGCTACGGTCTCCTACCTGGGTCTTCTGCCACCTGCTGTCCTGTGGCGTGTCGGCTGTTTGGCGCCTCAGGAAGCTGCACCTTAAGGGGGGAGGGTTCTGTAAGATTCCCCAGTTTTTTCATTTTTCATGTTTAATAAATTTGCTAAGATTTCAAACACACTTCTTTCCTCTTGTCATTATGGGGTCATTTTTGTAGAACTTTGAAGCAATAAGGGTGTACATAACAAAATGTGGAAAAAGTGAAACGTGAATACTTTCCAGATGCACTGTACAGGGAAAACAAACGGAGACAGAGTCTCTTTTAAAGTTGTGCCCTGTGATACAACTTAGTGCTTGAATTGGGGAAAAAACGGTGCCGGTACTCTCTTGCATTGGCAAATGGTTATGACATTTGAGATTTCTACAGTGAAAAACAAAACTTTGAGATATTGCTGGTACAACAACTATTTATTGTTGTTTAAAACAACATGAATGTATTTATTTAAACAAGTCGTGTGTGTGTATGTCCCTTGACCAACAGTCAGGCCATGCATGTGTTTCGTTACATTATTGTTGACGTTGGTGTCATTGACTAAGATAATGTCAAGGTTGGTAGTTGCAGACTCCTCATTAATGCTATAGTAGTTCCGCTCACATCAACCTTCAAGGTCTAAGGAGTTTTAGGTCCTCCTGGCACAAAGTTGATCTTTTGGCCTCTAGAAAGGTCATACTTTGACCTATAGTGAAGTGCTTTATGGTTTTTGACCCAGCAGACCCAGGTACGAAATGGAATAATTAAATCCAACATCCCGGGTTATTTAATTTGGTTTTATTATATATTTATCCCAAAAAAACTAAAGAACACACACATGGCTACCGTCGAAAAAACATGACTGACTTTGAGGCACTATAGCTCCGGCTGTGATTAACCCACAGGGATGAGCCACCACACATTGATCTTCATCTTTCCAACGGCACCAAGTAGGGATGGGACGGTATGAAAATTTCAATTCACGATTATAGTAACCAAAGTTATCACAATTATTAATATTATCACAGTTTTGTTAAACTGAGATGGAAATGTAAAAAAACTGATACACACACACTGAAAATATTTCAACAAGTTTTATACTTGGAAATCAACAAATAATAATAATAATAAACCTTTATTTATATAGCACTTTTCATACATGGGATGCAACGCAAAGTGCTTTAGAGACATAATAACAAGTTCACACAATGTCAATATAAAAATAATTACAAATAAATAAGAAATAAAATAAACTTGTACATAACTTCACATAGTATTGTTCTACTGATAAGCACCTTTAAAAAGATATGTCTTAAGCTGCCTTTAAAAATTATGAATACTAGTTGCCTCTTTCACTTCATTTGGTAGAGAGTTTCACATTTTTGGAGCATAGTGGCTAAAAGAAGCACCACCAGATCGTTTATAGGTAACTGGACAATATGCCAGAAGATTAGCATTAGAGGATCTTAATCTACGATTTGGAAAGTACCTTGACAAACAGTCTGAAAGGTATAAAGGTGCCAAATTGGGCTGAGTTTTAAAGACAAATAAAAGAACCTGCTTTGATTAACTGGTAACCAATGTAATTCCATTAAAACCGGTGTAATATGTTCTTTCTTTTTTAGTTTCATTAGTACTCTGGTTGTAGCATTTTGTATCAATTGTAGCTTCAATATAGTACCCTTAGGAAGGCCAGGGTACAAACTGTAACGATTCCCAATTCCCCTTCCTTGGACACTGCCACTTCCCTATTTCATCCCGCTGAGAACTACAATTCCCATTCACCAGTTTTACTTCCTATGGACTACAGCTTCCCTAGTCATACCTCCTCAGAACTACAGTTCCCATACCCGGACTCAATTATCATTATTCACCACACCTGATCACTCCATTTTGTAT
>JACXGM010002721.1:0-39624 GCA_016801145.1 Umbra pygmaea | reverse complement strand
CATTTTGGCCGCTTGTACCCTGGATCTCGTTCTATCGGTCATGACCCAGCCTTCATGACCATAGGTGAGGGTAGGAACAAAAACTGCCCAGTAGATTGAGAGCTTTGCCTTCTGGCTCAGTGTAGTACCGCCCCCGCTGCGCCTATTCTCCGACCAATCTCCCGTTCCATTGTTCCCTCACTCGCAAACAAGAACTCCTTCACTTGGGGTAAGGACTCATTCCCTACCTGGAGTAGGCACTCCATCGGTTTCCTGCTGAGAACCATGGCCTCAGATTTAGAGGTGCTGATCCTCATCCCAGCCGCTTCACACTCGGCTGCGAACCGATCCAGTGAGTGCTGAAGGTCACAGGCCCATGATGCCATCAGGACCACATCATCTGCAAAAAGCATTGATGAGATCCTCAGCCCACCGAACTGCAACCCATCCCCACCCCGACTACGCCTTGATATCCTGTCCATAAATACTACAAACAGGATTGGTGACAAAGCGCAGCCCTGGCAGAGACCAACCCTCACATGAAACGAGTCCGACTTACTGCCGAGAACCCGGACACAACTCTCGCTTTGGTCATACAGAGATTGGATGGCCCTAAGAAGGGACCCCCTCACCCCATACTCCTGCAGCACCTCCCACAGTATCTCCTGGGGGACCCGGTCATATGCCTTCTTCAAATCCACAAAACACATGTAGACAGGATGGGCATACTCCCAGGCCCCCTCCAGGATCCTTGCGAGAGTAAAGAGCTGATCCGTTGTTCCACGACCAGGACGGAATCCACATTGTTCCTCTTCAACCTGATAGTCGAACCTCAGGTTGAAGGTGAAGATTCTGGCTGAGCATTTGTTGAGTTAATTACAGAACATCCTGTTCTCTGAGAGGCACCGTAAAAGCCGTTTAAACAAAATGAAATACAACAGCACAAATATATTTTACATGACAATGTCATTTCTAAAACATCAGCTAACAAAATCATTGACTATTTATACACAGACACTAACTGCAACAGGTGTTTGAGAAGGCCAAACTTTCTAGGGTATGTAAACTTTTGATCAGGGCCATTTGGATGATTTCTGTTATCAGTATGGTTGATATGTGATAATGGCCGGCATCATGTGATCACTATCCTTACATAAAAGTCATATTGTCAAATTAAATTCTGAAATTTCACAATTTCTGCCAGGGTATGCAAATTTATGAGCAAAACTGTAACAGAAATGTTATATGGACAGCTCTGACTAAAACAAAACCCTTGAGGATGACCTGCTTGTTACCTTATTAAAGATCTATCCACGCATTGTCCACATTATTTCCACAAGCCATCAGCAGACCTCACACTGAGTTAGTGTCTTTTCTAATTACAGTCTTACAATTTATATTTATCATTAAAATACATGCAGTCTGGGACTTCTGAGATTAAAAACATAGTTTTTAAACCTCCCATTTAGGGCTGGATGTAAAAAAAAATTATTTGCTTACATAGGAGTACAATTATAGAAGTACAGGTAAAGTACTAATATACCTCAGTTAGCTATGAAATTCCAAGTGTTGAGAGTCTCTTTGGTGACCATCACATACATAACAAGGTATCATACTTTGCACATGACGTCACAATTTCCGGCTGGCGGGCAAGCACATTATTCTCCTGGCAACGAAACCTAGTAAGCTAACCAAGGATCTTGCCAGGACATCGCCAGTTTTACCATACGAAAGTTAGTGTTTTAAGGTGAAAACGACATGCCAGATAGTAATGATAATACATACATCAATTAATTAATCTGTAAGGCTGCAATTACCCTGGCTGCAGTGGCTGGCCACTGTTCGCCACCATTTTCTCTGTGTTTCTTACCAGCCAGGTATCCATGGTAATCACGTGACTGCAAAGTATGATCCATAGAAATAGAATGGATAGAAAGGCCATTGATCTGCTTGGCGTGGTCATTTGATTAGTACACAACAAAATGGCGATTGTTGTTAGTTGTCACGGTGACATCACGCTAATTGGTTTAATGTGGAAGTAGGCTGTTAGATTTTTGCAATGGAATGGTACACATAAAATGGCTGCCGCTCTGACCATTCTGGTACATTGATTTGAACTGGAATGCCCTTTCTATCCATTACATTTCTATGGTATGATCGCATAACTTAACCAGTGTCCAAACATCATGAACCGTCTCTATTATTCAAACAATGTATGCTGATGGCACTAGTAGCAAGCAACTGTCTCTTAATAAACTAATTAAAAGCATGCGCTTCTGTAATACTTTTAGCAAAAAGGAGAAAGAGATTTCATTTCTCTTGAAAATATTAGCATGGATGCAGGGGGGCCTTGGTGTGAAAAAGGCTGAAAACCTCGGGTGTAGAATGCAAGAGGGTTTAAATACACTGGCTATAATTACATCCGCCAATCAAATCGTGTGTTGTGAGTTGAATGTGTTGAAACGTCCAAGTAGACACACCTGTGACATACCTAATCCAATGACCTACACCAAAAGATGCATGCTGTTGATTTGTCTGGCAAATATGCATATAAAGCCTACATTTAAAAGTTACATAAATAAATTCGAACAATTGTACATCCAAAACATACATTCTAAAGTGGAACAAACATTTTCTTGGTGAAGATTTGCTTAGAAACATCTTCGGGGCTGATATCTGTTGGGACTTGTGGTTAGACATGGATCTCAAATATACAGACGCGCAAACACACACACACACACACACACACACACACACACACACACACACACACACACACACACACACCCAATAGGCAACTATGCAGCTTCTCTTGTTTTGGACGGTTGCCGGGCAGATTTCCCCAGCTACCCCCAGTCTCAATCGTTCTATTGTCCCAGGCCACAGATGGATGTTCCCTCCCTGACTTCTCCATTGCTTTACACTCTTTGCTCCTCCTACTTTACCCCTGCCTTTTTCTGTGTATGGGTGGGTGTGGGTGTGGGTGTGTGTGGGTGTTTTTGTTTTATTATGCTTGTTAGTACAAAAAGTCCTCACACATACAGTAACCCTTCTACATACAGTAACATTGTGTAGGTTTAGGGGTCCAATTAGGGTATTAAAGGTTAGGTTTAGATTTAGGGTTAGTGGTTGTGGGATTATGCTTAGGGTTAGTGGCTTTTGTGTATGTGTGTTACTGTGTGTGTTTCCTGCTTCTCTTGTTACTTTCATCCACAAAATAGCCCATCCAGAGGGAAGCTCAGGACAGGCCCAGAGGTGCGGTATTAGTGCGGGGGTGGATTACTCAAATCAAAGGGCTTAATAATGATTGGAACAAATGTTTACATTGCTAAAGCAAGAGGATAAAAACAAACAGTTAATGAAAAACGGTGTTTTTACAATGAACCAGTTCTAAAAATAATAATGATAATAAAAATATGTAATTAGATTAGAAACAAGTGAAAAAATAAGCAGTAATTAAATAAAATGTACAGCAGGTTGGATTTACTATAGTGTATGTGATCCACTTTTTGCTTTTATTCTGGCAGCAGTTCTCAAATCTTGTTGCTGCATTGGGACATTTACAGTACTTCCTACTTCTTTATTAATGTGTGAGATCTGCATTTGACAGGATGTTAGGTACTCCAGCCCAATCACATCACAACACTTTCTGTAAGTTGATGATGTCATAATAGTACACCTGGAATCCTGGCCAACAGCCTGCAGAACTTACGCTGGCTGGTTTCCAGACGTCATCTTTTCCCTACATGGTACTGTACATTACTTTTAGCAGGGCCCTTAGGCTCTGTCTCTCTGCCGTTTGTGTCCTACAGTATGTGGCTGGCTGGTTTCTGCTCTTTATTTAAGCAGACATGGGAAACACAGGAACATGTATGATTATCTTTAAAATGCAGAACAAACAGGTAGGCTGAGAGGCATGGAGACAGGGAGAAAGAGAGAAAGGAGGAAGAGACAGGGAGACAGAGAGTCGTGGAGGTAGGGTTGGACATGGAGCAGGGATTGTGAGCAAGAGGACTGAGGAATGTTAATCCTGTTAGAGTTTCCACTCATAGTTCTATAGAAAACATCATCTGTCTGGACAACTTTGGTTCTGTACTTAGTTTAGCTGTTTGTGTATTATACATTACTGACCAAAAAGTGTGACTTTTTGGCTCTAAGCCATGCATAGTTTAAGTTTCTTATAATAATTATTGAAAAACCCAAATAACATCAGATTTATGGGCTCTCATACAAATGGTACAACAATGGTTGCATATTAGGCTAAATATATTTGCGTTTCTGTCGCACAGATCGCTAACAGGAGTTGTGAACATGTTTAGGGTAATATCAATGACCTTTAAACCCTGTTCCTGTCTTTCTCACCAGGTCAGAGCTGTGTGCACACAATTGGGCAAGAAACATTGTCAGCAAGCTAATTTACTGTCAAAGAGTCTTGGGCAGTCGTTCTATTAAAAAATAGTGGCAGGCCAATGTAAAACTATATTTTATTAAATATGAGAAATATAAATGTAGATTTCATTTTGTGCCTATACTCACGTGACATACAGTAAGGTCATCCAAAAAAAATTGTCAGAAACGAAGTTTGATATTTTTTCCAAGCCCAATCCAATTTACCAAGACGGTTTTCTGTTAAATGACGCATTCAAGAGTCTCAACATGGATCTTCCTGCGTTTACACCTATACTGTATATGAAATCTGATCTATAACTATATAAAACAGTGCTTAGAATGTCACCATGTATCAGGGTATAGTATGACCAAATCAATAGCAGACAATTTTATTCCATTCTATTATCTTATATCTGTACAGAAAAGGTAAGACAGGAAGTTGTAGGCAGCAGCAGGGAGAACTGTGTGACGCTCCCATCCTCTCTCCTTGTGTGACTGCTTGCGTCAGCGTCGCGCAGGGGGAGTTTTCCGCTGACGAACACAACGTTGATATGCGCACTACACTACAGTAGGCTACTCCACAGATAGAGATAGGGAGGAAGAGAAAGCGGACAGTCCCCGACCAGTGCCTCGGAGAAACGAAACCCTGGCTCGTTGATGAATCTGAAAGCTAATAACGGATATATTGAATTTAGGAGATGCTGATCTTATATTTGGTGAGTAGACTAACTGCTTCGTATTTTGATTCGTTTATTTTCAAAGTCCAAAAATTCTTACAAAATAAGCGGTGTTGTAACCAGTCATAATGCTGAGTGCTCGTTCGGTAAGCCACTTTGTAAGCATTGATTGTGATAGTTTCAACCGTGTGAGAGGGAGAGTTGTCTTTGAAGTTACATATATTTTAAGAAGAAAAAAATAACAAACAACATTATTTCTTGTTTTGCCAAGTATTACACGAATGTTTAAACCTGTTCAATTAACATGAATTATTGCTAAGCAAAATAATAGGCAATGTCTATTATGTTTTGTTTTGAAAATATTTAGCAGTAGCTGTGTTATTTCCTGTAGATTAGTTGGGTCTTGCAATAGCTACCCCAAGCAACAGCTGAGTGAGATATGCTGGTAGCAGCACAATGTTTTCATTGTGAGCCTCATAATTACCGACCACATGAAGTTCAGGTTGAAGAGGTCAGCGGCAGAAGTAAGTTAGATCACGTTTGTGACAGGACGAAAGCCAAAACATTGTATGGGCTTATACTTTAGGCGCTTAGTACTAGCTAGTAATACCTACATGTTAGTAAAATATTGGTTTTAGTTAGAAGTTGGAATAGATTTGTAACAAGGTGGACGTCAAGTAGTGGAAGTAGGCTAGCCTAGGCAAAATGAGTATTCGATGTAATATTAAATACACTAACCTTAACCTTAATAACGCACATTTAGTCTAAAATTAACCTTTCAATAATGCCTAACCCTAAACCTAACCGGCAATGCCTAAACCTAATAGTAACCCTAATTCAAACACTATGCCCAATAGTAAGTTTTTCCCTAAACCTAATTAATCGCAATTCCCCAAAATCGCAATTCAATTTCTAATGTTTATGTATACATGTACGTATAGACATGTACACACACACACACACACGCACGCACACATACACACACACACAATTGGAAAGGTGAAGGAACAATGTTTTTTTAATGTTTTTTTACAAATTTACACACAATCAAGTGAAAAACAAATACTTGTCGACACTGTGATTTCTAAAGATTAAAAAAAGTAAAGATATAGAGTAATTGTAGGTGAAGTCAGTCCAAGGACTCTTTTTGACATGGATCCTTCTACTTTCACTCTGTAAACTTACACCAGTTGTAAACACAGGAAATAACCTAACAGGACATGAAAGAAATATGCCAATATACCGTAATTCTCTCTCTGATTGTCATTCAGATTAATTCATTGTGCAAATACATATTTTCTTCAACTAATTTTAAATTTGCCTTGTGTTGGTGATTATGTTTGATGTGTGCATACCTGGGATACTTCAAGTGTTTCATGGTGGAAAGAACAATTTGTTCATGACTGATTCCTTCCTTCTAGTAGATTCCTAGGGGACAACATAGGCCCATTATTTGCTGGTAGGAAGGCACAGTGCAAGGACAAGAGTTCAGACAACATAGGGTAGAGTGCTTTTCTGCAGCTACATGTTTCAGTTTAAAGCCAGTGAAGCATATTTTAGTATGTGATTATAGTAGTATTAAAGGAGAGGTTTGTAATAATTTAATAGGTATGCTATTTGCTAAACACACAGGGTTGGTTTCCACTAGTCCCCAGTTCTGCTGTGTTTAAAAATAGCTGCTATGGCCGTCATTTTACCCTGGAAATATTCAGCTCTGGACTGCCTCCATGGCTTCCTTTCTTCCACATTTTCCTCTTGAAAACTGTCACTGGAATCAGTGGAATTTTAATGATGAGACTGGAAGAAAAAAGTTCTACTGAGGTTTTAGCTGAGTCTGTAGTTTATTGTTAACAAAGCTTGGGATTGCTATAGTAACTGAGCATGTTCAAGGGCAGACACGATCACTATAGGTTGTTGTCAGTGCTTTAGTCATCATCTGCAGTGATGTCTTTTACTAGTTAAATAAGCAAATTTCCTTCCAAAGCCTGTAGAACCAGTACAACTACTACCTTTTTAAGGAATGGGGTCAAAGAGGGACTCCCTGGCTGATGCTGTGACTGTCAGCAGGAAAAACAAAAGCAGGATCTAGTTACACTGCTGTGGTTTTGTCCATTGACCAGAAACATAGCCCGGAAGTTTGGAATTTCTTTCAGAATGGAAAACCTTTTGGGAAGGTGCATATATCTAATGATTCCTGTTTGACATGGAAATTTTGTGGGTGGAAATTAGAAGTTCAAATTGTATAGCGCTTTGCTAGTTTGCATGACTCAGTTTTCACCAGATGGATATTAGCTGACGGAAAAAGTATTATATCATCAGTGTCTAAGAAAAGCTACTGAGTCACTGTTACACATTGTTCTATTACAGTTACAGATTACTCATAGATCACAATTTCACTTTTAATGTGTATTACTGTTTATTACTGTGTATTACTGTGTATTACTGTGTATTAATGTGTATTAATGTGTATTAATGTGTATTACTGTGTATTAACCACCAGCATTGTTTGTGTTTGTTGCGTAGACCAATCACGGATCAGCCCTGGAGAAACTATGAGTGAGGTTCTGAAGAGGAAGTTCTCACAGGTAGAGGAGGAGGACCCAGCCCACCCTTACTCTTCTCCCTCTCCTCCCCCGTCCTCTCTCTCCTCCCCTGCGACCTCAGAATGTGAGTCAGAGGGGGAGGGCTGCAACCCTGAGAGTGACTTCTCCCTCACCTCACCTACTCCCAAATTACCCGGTAAGCTACACTGTGCAGTATACTGAGTGACTGTGGTCAGTATATTTTCAACATGCCACAATTTCAAATAATGCAAAACCCCACTATCTGAGTCAATGCTAGCGAGGAGTGTCCTTTTATCAGCCTGCAGCAGCTCAGTTACAACATGCTGATAGCATCGAACGGCTCTCTGGGCTACTGGTGGAGATAGTGCTTCATAAACACAGGCTTGCCTCTGACTGGACGGCTGTTCCGTAGGCTGTGTGATGTGGATCCCAGTTACTCTAACTTTTATTCAAATATCTCTACTAACTTGAGTTGAGTACGGAATCTTCTGAATGGAGAGGACACACCATAGAAATGGAATGGATAGCAAGGACATATCAATTCAAATGAATGTAGCAGAATGGTCAGAGCGGCAGCCATTTTTATGCGTACCATTCCATTGCAAAGATCTAGCGGCCTAATTCCGCATTAAACCGATTTGCGTGTTGTCACCATGACAACTAACAACAATCGCCATTTTGTTGTGTACTAATCAACTGACCACGCCAAGCAGTTCAATGGCCTTTCTATCCATTATATTTCTATGGGACACACAAAGATCCACCAAGCAGTCCGTGGTTGATATGTTGACTTACAAATGCATTGTGGGGCATTTGCAATTAACAATATATATATATATTTTTTTTTTAACTCCCATTGTGGGTTTGATGTGTAATATGGGGTTTATATGTGTCTTTAGATACGTAAAATCACTATCACTACTACCAAGTTTGAAATCATTGGGTTTTGATGATGGGATACAAATCAGCACGTGCATGACATTTGTTCACCCAATTTTTCAGGGACCGTTTTTGTCTCGACAGCTCCACTTTTACAACCAGTGACAAAAAATGGTGGACTGCATCTTTAACGGGCCTAAGGCAACATTTCTACCCTATGTTGACACTTCTTTTTATCCAAACAACATTGAGAGTTAGAATAATTACAGTATGGTAGATCCTGGAACTACCATCTTCCCGCCACGGTAACCACACTGTGCCCCAATGTGGAAGGTCTGCTGACTGAATAACAGCAACAGGGCAAGGCAACTTCCAAAATGGGACCCTATTTACTTTGTAGCACACTCTTTTTTACAAGATTCATATGGCCACTGTTTAAACGTGCTACACTACAGGTAACAGTATCCCTGGTCGAATGTAGTGCACATTCTGTACGGCATAGGGTGCTGTTAGAGAACAGTTGTTTACCAGCTTTTTCTTGAGTTTTCTCCAGCCTGTGTGAAGGTCAAAGGGGTCGTGATCGCAAGGCTTGATATCGAACTCCAACTGTCAAAACAGTGAGCTGACGGGACATTAAAAGGACTTTGGCAGAAGGGGGACTAGTGTTTCTTACAAAACTGCATTGAGATTGCTGTTTCTTGATATGGTGTACTGTAGCTGGTATCGTTGTGATGAGTGGGAATTGACTTCCGTTCTTTGTTCTCCTTCCACTCTGAGTGGATTCACTCCTTGGTGTTTATTTCTAACAAATAAACAGCCCCGTGTTAAACTTACGTTACTCCACTCCTGCCTGTAAACACTGGGTACTAAACCACAGGAGCGTGAGGTAGTACAGTCTGCCACCCAATGGCCGTCACCAGAACTGCATATATAGAAAGCTAATGTTGGAAACATGTAATGACTTGAACACAGCAACTTCTCTGGTTTTGACTGTAAAGCCTCTCCTCTTTCTAATGTAATTTCCATTCTTCTCTTCCCTCACCAACAGTCCGCTCAATTCTGAAGAGGCCCAAACTTTCTCATGACAACGGCAGCCATGGCAACAGCGTTGCCTTCAACCAGGTGACGGTGTTTCTTTTCCGGCGCTGCCAGGGTTTCACCAGCGTTCCCAGCCGTGGCGGCGCTACCCTAGGCATGGTTAGGCAGCACAGCGCCCTCCGGAGGTACACGCTGGCAGAGCACGCTCAGGAGAGGCGCCGGAGGCGCAGGGAGAGACATCAACAACGAGTGAGGGAGGAGAGGCTGGAGACACTTGGGCAAACGGTGAGTCTTTCACCACATTAACGCTCTATAGGTTTGTTGACAGGGACAGTGGTCATCAGTTGACATTTTATATATGAACTCGAACATTACTCTCTTCTATTGATCTGGTCTCCAGCTGCTGAAGAGTGGCGCCGTGGAGCAGGAGCAGGCGGATCTCCTCACCATTGACCAGGTACCTGAGGACACAGAGGAACGCTCCCCGGACCCCGACCCTGAGGATGGGGAGGATGGGGACGACGTTGGGTTTCTGTACCCATACGCGTCGCGCCAAAGGCAGGCACTGCTCCGGGCGGCGGGGGTGAGGTTTATTGACCGTGAGGAGAAGAGAGAGCTCCACGATCTGAGGCGATCCAGGGAAGACTGTGGCTGTGACTGCCAAGGGTTCTGTGAACCTGAAACCTGCGCATGCAGCCTGAATGGAATCAAGTGTCAGGTACGAGCCAAGCCGATACCGCCTCCCCTTTCATATGTAGCCTACTGGCAAAGAATGATGCCGAGAAATCTCCCACGTCCACATCAGAAATTTTTGTCATAAAACGTGCTAACGTGTTACTATGTGTTATGACACAGCTATTTTTATTATTTTCTTTTTAGATAATGGCTTTTCTGTACAGCACTTTGGTCAGCCTAGTGGCTGTTGTAAATGTGCTATATAAATAAAGTGAACTTGAACACGTCATGAAAGCGCATTGAAAGTCTGTAACAGTCACTAATGTGTATTTTTCTGCTACAGATGGATCGCTCCAAATTCCCCTGCGGCTGTACCAAGGACGGCTGTGGCAACACCAACGGCCGCATTGAGTTCAACGCCAGACGGGTTCAGACTCACTACATCCACACTGTCATGAGGCTGGATATGGAGCAGAGGCTGCAGGAGGGGACACCGAACCAGGGGAAAGACCCAGAGGAGAACCAAGGAGAACAACTAAGCCAGGGGCAGCATCAGCAGGACAGTGCCCAGAAGGAGAGATGCCCCTTCGGGTTCACCCTGGAAGAAGAGGGCCTACCTCTCTCCATCCCCACCCCACCAACATTCCACTTCAGCTCTGAGCTGTGTGAGGTTGGGGAGAACAGTTGCTCCAGCGACATGACCGACTCATCAGGCTACTCTGCCCAGAGCGAGGACTCGGATGTGGGAGGAAGTCCTCAGCAACGCCAGCATCTCCTGGACGTGGATGACGGAGGCCTGGCGCGTGTCCTCAGCATCTGTGACTCTGACAATGATGACTGCTCCATGGGCAGTGAGAGAGATGCCCAGCCTGTCAGCCAGTCGCCATCGCCTTGTCCTCAGTGTCTCGACATCACAGAGACATTGTACGGGCTCCATGAAGACACCACCATGTCTAACGCCCCCGGTTCACACACGGACAACAGCACCAGACACACAGAGAACAGCTGCAATGTTTTCTCCTTCATGACAGATTTTTTAGACGAGAACGCAAACCAAGCCACAGCCCTCTTTGCAGACAGCCCTCTCCAGGACTACCCCAACACGCCGTCTCCCTCCATTGACTACTCATCCTGCAGCTACATGGACCTCAGTCTCTCGTCCAACTCAGACTTGGAACTCTTTGACAACTTTCCCACAGACTATAGCTCAGGACCTCTGCACAACGCCTTTAAAGGCCACAAGCATCCCGATAACTTCTTGCACCTAAAGGTCTTGAGCTCAGCAAATATCCCACAGTTCAACGAGACAGCCGGTACCTGTCTCCTGGAGTCTCTGATGGGCTTGTCTGAACCTACAGAAACACCTTTGTTCAAGGACAATCAGATGTTAGATCAGGGGATTCAGTGACCAATAGGAAGTAATTGTGGTTAACTGATTGGTCACATAAGTAACCTGGCAGACCTGTCATGGGTCAGCAATGCCTGGATAGAGAGCACACCTGAGGTTAATAATGCCTGGTTGGCTCAAAGACATTTAAATAAACCTGTAAATACTTTAATATGTACAGTGTACAGTTTGTATTTTTATAAGAAATGGTAATGTATAGTATGAAAGATTTTATCCAAATGTATTTAAAAGGATGTTCAGAAAGGCTATTTATGTATCCACTCATATATGACAAAACCATACATAAAAAACCTCCAATCACTACAACATATCAAATGACAGGTTTCACGTTTCAAGTTTTGTATGCCATTTGAACGTCTCAAGCTATTATTTATCGATGATTGTTCATATAAAAATGACATGTTACTGTATTTACTGTATTCATTTTAATGGAGGGGTGGTATTTTTGTTGTTGTTATTGCAAAATCATAACTCAGGTGCTAATGTCCATGAAAGATTGAGGAAGAAGTTCATGAATTTTGTCAATCGTATTCATATGGGAGTTTTGTTTCAAGTGCAAAATCTCAAAAGGTTTGCACAATGTTTGTCACTAAAACAATGATTCATTTAACATTATTTGGTACTACACACAAAATAAATTATTTTGGAAAATGTACTGCTGTATATGTCAAATGCCATAGTTTAATGTATTGCACACATCCATCTTCACAAGTTTTATTTGCCTGATATTTTTCACATTGAATGGTAATATCTTTGCAAGATATCATCCATTGTTGGAATCTGATGTGCGCCAAGTATTTAAGAAAAGGTTGCACAGTCTGTCTTTTTAAGTTATTTTTATGAAAATATTTAACATGTTCAGTGTGTTAATAAATAGTGTAATTTGCAAGTAAATTCAAAACTATTAATAAACATCTTCTTGAGCCACATTAAAAAAACATGTTTTTTATGGGGCTTCTGCATGCATAAAAGACATAGAAGGATACATTAACAAGTACTCAAGTATATGTATACAAGGCAAGGTGAAACACACACTCACTGTTGTATACAGCTAACCTGGTTGAGACCAGAAAACAAAAAGAAGTTACCCAAACTTAACCCTAAACTAAACCTTATTTTAAACTACCCCTAACCATAGCTTCAAGTAATGCAACATTCATGCCTAAACTTAACCTCACCCTACTGCCTAAACTGAACCCATAATGATTGAACTTGAAAGTACCCTAAATTCAATCATTGTACGATGACCATAAACCTAACTCTTAAGAAACAAAAAAGTTGACTTTGTCAAGGTGCTATTATTGGCATTTTTGTGAAGAATTTCTATTCTTGGAAAGATTTCTGGTCCAAATTCGATCGGTTAAACCAAAACATACACACGTAAAACGAGCAAAAATCAAATCTCATGAATTTAAAGACTGTAATGGTGACATAAATACAGTGTTTTAATAGGTTTCTTATTTGTTGAATTATCATGTACAGTTTGCAGTCTTTGATGAAAACAACTATCATCGTTATTAATTTGTGTATTTACACTAATGAATATGACGGCTAAATTAGGTATCAGTTGAATAACATCAAACGACGTGTTCCCTATCATTATAGTGAACAAATTAGTATGACACCGTGGTTGGTCCCATAGACTGGTCCTGCAGGTACTGTCATCAATATGCGTTTATTATGGCGCGTTCATGAGACAGTTGGTATTATGTCTATGGTTGGTATCATCTGAAAATGGTTGTAATTAATCACGTGCCGCCTTTAACCAACCAGCAAGTAGGACCATTCCGAAATTTGTGGTTTCACATGAACACTTGAACGTAGCAGTCTGTTCTTACGCGATTGTGTATGACAAGATGGCCACGGAGCATTAGAGAAATATTTTCACACTGGCAGTTAACAAATGTTTTGAATCTAGCTCTATCTTTATTTAAATAAAAATGGGTTTATCACAAAGCACAGGAGCTTCGGACGTAGGAACAGATGGATACCACGTGCACGGGGTAATAATAACGCAACCTTTTTATTTACACTTGTTACGTTAGAGATTTTGCAGACAACTTCAGCTATTTCTTTTAAACGTGTACACAAGTACTGTAGACAGAGCTGGGTTCCGTGGTAAGCAGTTGTGTAGATAAGGCCTGTCGAAAGCTGGTGAGGTGGCACTTTTCTGGTTATACGGCACTTTTACGCAAGACAACATATCGATTTACTACATAAAACGAGAAAGCGATCGATCGTAACTAAGTCTTCTTTTGACAGAACACTTACAGACCAATAGTAACAAAGCAGATCAACCATCAAACTCGATAAAGTACACGTACATTGCTAATATTTGCCTAGTGGTTACCAAATCATTGAACACATATAGTACTGCACCGTAACTACGTGATGTACGTATTTGAATTACATGCGTTACAGGAATGCGTTTAATATCTATCTAGTTACTGTTGCGCCAAGGGCTTTGTGGAACGGTAGGTACCAGGACATGATAGACATGTCTAACCGTCCAAATTCTTCACGTTTAACTGACTGCTGCCTGAAATCTTGAGGGTCCATATACGTACACCCTACAACACTACAGATAGACCATGCATATGTACAGTATGTACATAACTACTTTGTTAACCAACCAGACGGTTTTTGATATAACAACACCGGTTAAAATTGATTATATTCGATGTAAATTGTATAATTCTAAATATAAATTGTGTAGTTGTTTTCTACAGCGATAGTCAGGATACCAGTTATGACATGCATTTCAGGGGAATATGGGATTAAAATGTCCACATGGCAATCTGACAGGTGCAGGAGAATTCACCTGCCGAGAAGGCTGGTTTGGAGCCGTTCTTTGACTTCATTCTCTATCTAGGAGAACACAGACTGGTGAGTCAGAGAATTGTAATAATAAGTTCCCCTTTTTTCTACCTAGGAAAATATGAATATTGGACCTAATATCGAAGTCAATTTTAGTGTGTGATGAATCATATATTACTGTATTTACTGTTACGACTACGCACACATACACCACACATTTACAATTAACAAACAATATTGTGTCTAGAACCAAGAGAATGACATGTTGAAGGACCTGCTGAAGGTGAATGTGGAGAAAGCAGTGAGGATGCAGGTGTACAGCACAAAGACCATGCAGCTGCGTGAGGTGGACGTGGTACCGAGTAACATGTGGGGAGGACAAGGGCTGCTGGGTGCCTCCGTCAAGTTCTGCAGCTACCAGGGAGCCAATGAGAATGTCTGGCATGTACTGGTAAGATAAAACAGATCAGTGGTTGTCAGTCCAAACTTTCATCACTGTTTATCGCGTGTGTGTTTGTTTTGGTTTAACAGATTCTAGTACAATTAAGTTTAGGGTTACAATTGAAGGTACTTTCAGGTTCAGGCATTATAGGTTAGGTTTAGGGTTAAGTTTAACCATTAGGGGAAGGTTAAGTTTAGGTATAAATGTTAGGCGCGCGCCTACATGTGGACACACCACTGAGCCCATTGAAGATACTTGACATTGTTTCTGTGCATTATTGTCCTTTTCCAGGATGTGGATGTGAACTCTCCTGCTGCTTTAGCCGGCCTTCAGGCTCACAGCGACTTCATTGTTGGAGCAGACCAGGTCTTGCAAGATGTAAGCATTCCACACGTTCCTATTACAAATATAGACAGCAGTTGTTGCCTTTGAATTAACTTGCAAAACAACCTAGTGCAATAAATGTGGCATAAGCACAGTATTCTCAGCACCTATGAGCCACATTGAACTGTCTTGAAAAGTTGATTGTGAAGTTTGTCTGTAAAGACTGTATGCGCTGTTCTTGTAAACATTGTCAATGTTGCCATGTGCTGTATGGGCAGGTGTCTGTATTGAGTGACCCCAAAGCTGTAAAGCAGGAGGTTAAAGCATTGGGTTTTTTTGGTTGCCTGTCCACAGTCGGAAGACTTCTTCTCCCTGATTGAGGCCCACGAGGGGAAACCTCTGAAGCTGCTGATCTACAACACAGAGACTGACGCCTGCAGAGAAGTGGTGGTCACACCAAATGGAGCCTGGGGAGGAGCGGGGAGGTAAGATGTCCCCTGGGCCTCCCATGGATCTGATCTCCCCACTGTCTCTCTCTCACTCCTACATATAATCGCCACTCCACAATAATGTATAGATCTATATTTGACATAAGTCAAACATAGTGTAGTCTCATTAACTGATGTTATTCTGCAATGTCGAAATACCCAGGCTCTAAAACTACAAGCAAAATATTTGTTGTCTTTAGTTTGGGTTGCGGCATCGGATATGGTTATTTGCACCGAATCCCAGCCCGGCATGACCTTACAAGGACCGATGAGATGACCGCGTTTCCATCTCTGCCAGAAGAAGATGCTAAATCTGAGAGACCCACCAATGGATACCAAGAGGTACAGATTTTGGATTCTTAAATGTAATACTGTCAGCCGGGTGGTCAATATCTTGAATGAATTAGTATGGTAATCTGTATTTTTCCCATGTTCCATTGCACTGGAATTTGCTTTCAATATTTTAATGTTTCAGCACACAAGACCCGAAATGAGCTCGGTACCTAAGTAAATGAGAGGAGACATTGGTTACAGTTGATATGTTTTGAGTGTTAAAGCACTCTGTGACTTTTGCTGTTAACAAAATAATGTTTTAAATCTACCATTATGGCCTAGATGTGTAATATGCAGTCTACAAATCTCAAAGTAGAATCAATGTCATACCTCAGTTGTGAAATTCCTAGTTTAAGTTCAGTGGTTTGGATGAAATGTGGCAACAATAAATGACATTGTCCACAATATTCAGAATGTCCTGGCTGAGGCATGACAGTTGATGGACATATAAACAGCATATTCCCATCCAGACCAAAATGGGAGTGTTAAAACAGTACTTTGCTAACTGCAGTAGTCACAGACTGCCCCTTAATCTAGCATTAGAAAATAATTGACAAGAACTGAAAGCATTTT
Source organism: Umbra pygmaea (assembly GCA_016801145.1). Taxonomy (NCBI): domain Eukaryota; kingdom Metazoa; phylum Chordata; class Actinopteri; order Esociformes; family Umbridae; genus Umbra; species Umbra pygmaea. The sequence continues at coordinate 23,038 of JACXGM010002721.1, read as the reverse complement.
ATTTAGTTCATGATATTATAGACAATGTGTTCTGTTTTTTCTAATGAAAACCTGATTCTAAAAACAATATACAGTATCTCACAAAAGTGAGTACACCCCTCACATATTTGTAAATATTTGATTATAATTTTTCATGTGACAACACTGAAGAAATGACACTGCCACAATGTAAAGTAGTGAGTGTTCAGCTTGTATAACAGTGTAAATTTGCTGGCTAATCAAAATGATTCAACACACAGCACTTCAGGTCTAAACCGCTGGCAACAAAAGTGAGTACACCCCTAAGTGAAAATGTCCAAATTAGGCCCCTGTGTCATGTGTACTCACTTTTGTTGCAAGCGGTTTAGATGTTAATTGCTGTGTGTTGAGTTATTTTGAGGAGACAGCAAATTTACACTGTTATACAGGCTGTACACTCACTACTTTACATTGTGGCAAAGTGTCATTTCTTCAGTGTTGTCACATGAAAAGTTAAATATATGTTTACAATAATGTGAGGGGTGTTCACACTTGAGATACTGTATATCGTGTAAAACAGTGAATCGACCTCTGACCGATCGATTGATTGAACAGTACTTATTACAAATCTAACAATGTATCAGAACTAATGTAGCAATTTCAAAGTTGTGTCCCTTCAATCTCCAGGTGTCATTGAAGGTAGGCCAGAGAGTAGGAGAGGAGGCTAAAGACATGGATCAGTTCACTCTTCAGAGTGAGGACCGTCCTCTACCTCCACCCATACAGAGAGTCATGGACCCAGGTGTGTCCACTAATTGGTTGATTTGGTTAATTGATTAATACAATATTTAGACAAGCACTAGCTTGAGCCATAGCTGTTCTTTTTCAGATGCACACTAAATAACACAGCCTATTTTACACCAGATCTCAGAGTCTTCAATTTATTTTATGTACAATCTGACACAAATAGTGTTTGATTAGCAATGTGCAACATGCACACATGAGCCAGCTAGAGTTGCCATCAGGCATACAACAATAGCTACCCTTGTAGTAGATTTGAGGGATATAATTGAAAAAGAACGAGTATTTCTAGCTCAGTGTGTATTCTCTGACCTGATAAATGGTCTTCTGTTCCTGGGCATTTGGTCAGTTAACAATGTGGCCTGTTAGATACTAAATGTGCTCTGCTTACAGGGTTCTCAGACTCTGAGGTCGCTATGACGACTGAGCCGTCAAATGATATGGTTGACATGCTGGACCTGTCGGTCTCCTCCATTGACATGACCGGCACATCTCTGGCTGTGAATGAGGAAAAGGACATTGGCAACATATCTGGCATTGGTAAATAAAAAATAACATGGAGCATAGTGGAGCAAATATATCTTTGTTTTTTAATATTTGTATGAACCAGTGTTAATTTTGGCATCAATTTTAGTCTTGAGTTTTTGTGTCTAAATATGGACAACAAGTCGACTGGATTTAATATGAATAATGTAATAATAATCAATATTTAAGTATTGCATTGAGCAACTAGAGTAGGTCTGTTGACTTGTATTTTAGTAGAATATTAATAAGTGAAAAGACTAAAATGCCAAAAGAAACACTGACATTAGCTTTTTCAAATGTCGCAGTGTTGAGGCAGTTTAGAAACAACCATTCTGTTGTTAAAGTGTAGGCTCAGTGTGAAACAATTAACCCATATGAGCAATCAAGTGTTTATAATACTGCAACTGATTTTTTCAACAATGTCCCTGTCTTGATGTTTGTTGAACAAGCAAAGAGGACAGACACAGCAATGTCCCATTCTTGATGTTTGCTGTGTCTGTTCTCTTTGCTTGATCAACAATGTCCCCGTCTTGATGTTGTCTGTGTCTGTCCTCTTCGTTTGTTCAACAATGTCCCCATCTTGATGTTTTCTGAGTCTGTCCTCTTCGTTTGTTCAACAATGTCCCAGTCTTGATTTTTGCTCTTCATTTGTACAGAGGAACTTAGTGACTGTGAGCTTTCTGAGAAGCCATGGTTCCAGATGAAGACAGAGAATATTGAAGAACCCCAAAAGAGTCTGAGCATGCAGGCTACCATGGACCTAGCTTCAGCCCTGTCCTCCAGTATCACCTCCTCCGACACACCCACAGAATCACCCATCCTAACCCCAGAATCAGAGCTGCCCACCCTGCTTCAATCAGCATCCGTTATCAAGCGTGCTGAATCACAAGACCTTTTGTCTGAAGCCGATGGATCTCCTGATATCGTGGTAGACGCTCCGATCACACCTCCCCCTGCTGCTGAAGCATCTCTCTCGGCCCCAGACGTCACCTACTCCTCCCCTCCTCAGGACCATCTCCAGCCTGAGCCTCTGGCCGACCTCCTGCTGCAGTCCCAGGTCAGTGACCGCTTGATGGGTGACTATTCCACCCAATTGGAGGCTGCGTTGGGTGGAGCTCTACCAGAGGCAGTGGCAGAGCCAGATGTCATCAGCTCACTGGAGCAGTTGTCTATGGAACCATCAGAACCTCCAGCAGTGGAACATCACCATGACCACCACAATGGTTGCTACGACCACCAACATGATCACAAGGTCAGTAACCAGGAAGTACCAGAGGAGTAAATTTGTATGTTCCTGGTCTGGTCACTGATTGAAGAAACACTAGCAGGGATTCTAAACAATCAACATGAAGCATTTACAGAGTATTGGTTAAAGAAATGGTCTGCATTACAAACTGTACCCTATTCCCTTTATAGTGCACTATGAGCCCTGGTCAAAAGTAGTGCATTACACCAGGAATAAGCCAGGAGTGTGTATTTACAGTAAGGAGAAGCAATTACGGTGACACATGATGTCGTCAACACTAGGAGTGAAAGTGAAGGTATATTTTGTAGAGTTGGTAATATAAAGAGTCCAGTGTTTAAAAATGATTTTTTTTTCCTGCTAATGAAATTCAGTATAAAAGGAAAAACAATTTTTGGGATGCAATTGGCAAAAACTGATATTCGGCCTGTATTTCTGAAAAATGTTAACTTTGAGTATTAACAAACAAACTAAATCTCATTCATAGAGAATTAAAAAGTCCAATGAATTTAGCAGTATTGAATGTCATTAGTTTTTAGCGAAAATACAATATTTTAGTGTTGCTCTAATTCATCGCCAAACAAAAATCTGCCACCTAAGCCCTATTTTGATAGCAAAACAAATCCTTGAAGAATGTTTGTTGATTGGTTTAAAAGGTCATCAGTGAGAGATCATAAGTAGAAATACTTAGCCAAAGCAATCGCTCTCTTGCATTTTTTGTAATACTGTCACACATCTTTGCTTAACTCTAAAATACAGTTTGGAGTGTAATGTTGTTGACAATTTGTAATTTGACCACATTCCCATTTTATGAATTTAGGGATCTTAGAATAAAAAATATATTAATATTCAGCTCTGGAAAACATTTGAGACCACTGCACACTTTCTTAAACCAACCCCACTGAAAACCTTTGGAATGTGGTCAAGAGGAAGTGAGCTGTTTCCAGCAATCAAACAAAGCTGAGCTGCTTGATTCGTTATCCCAGGAGTGACGTGAAGTCACCCAACATCAATGTGAATGACTGGTGGAGAGCATGCCGAGACGCATGAAAGACAATTACTATTTTTATACACTTATAATTATTCCACCAAATATTGATTTCTGAACTCTTCCTAAGTTAACACAGTATTCTGTTTTTTTAAAATGAATATGAACTTATTTTCATTATTTGAGGGCTGACAATCAGTAGTTTATGAAATCAAACACAAATGTTCATTTTACCTGAACACATACCTATCAATAGTAAAACCAGAGACAATGATGATATTGCAGTGGTCTCAATGTTTTCCAGAGCTTAATATATATTTCCTAAAAAGAAAAAGGAATTGCATAAATGGAATAGGGCTATAAGGTAGGTAAGCCTGTTTGTCTAAAATGGTAGACCTGTAAAATGAAAGTAGCTGTTTCTAATCTCTAAGTGAATAAGGTGAAAAAAGTATTGTCAATCTGTCCTAAAGTTAGACAGTTTACCTGAAAAATGGCTCCCAGATCATGTTAGATATCCAAAGATTAAATACATACAGACACCTACCTATGAGTAATCAAGTTTAAAAATATGAACTATGTTCTCAAGTTCAACTACTTTATAAATCACTATGACACTGATAACAGAACATCCCAAAGCACGTCTGCACCTTAACCATTCCATAATTACAACAAATAACTACAACAGAATAAAATGCAAACTGTTTACAGTCTGGCAAACAACTATCTTTGTAAAAGTAAAAATACTACTTCTCTAATATGACTGAACTTTCGTCATAAGTATTCAAATACTTTATTTAGCTTGCCACCAGTCTCTTGTTACCATCTTTTTAAATAAATCCTTGCCAACTTCACTAGAGAAGCTTGGGCATCTGAGGTTATTTCCACATCTTGGAATAGTCTTAAAAGGACGAACTTCAAGCTAAATTAGGTATTTAACATACACAATGCTTTTACGTACATACTTGACCAATGTTTTGTACCTCGTGGCAAACTTTTCCATCAGTCAGTTACTGCTGCTCTTTTTCAAATGTTTTCCTTTTGAAGGGTTGTTTTACTTTGTTGAAATCTATGTAGAATTAATTTTAAATACTTTTGTTTGCTAGCTTTGGGTTTGTAAAAGAAGGACATTGGCATTTGGGATCGCAATGTAGTTTTAATCCTTAGTCTTAAATCCCACAAGTGACATTTGATTTTGTGTTATTTATGCATTTCTGGTATGTTTATTTTCTGTATAGCTTACAAAAATAATTATTTTGTAAACACACAGTAAGGAAGGGTATTTCCAAATCTCATTCTGCCATGTTACTGCTTATCTGCATTATAATACTTGTGATCTATGCAATTATGTCAGAACTATTTTAGGCTAGTTTTTGCACTGTTTGCCTCCTAAAAGGAGGTTCTATTTGAGCACAGTAGCAGGGTTGGGTCAATTTTGGGTAATTCCATTGAATCCATTAAGTACAGTACAACCCTCCCTGTGTAGTAGCCATGTTTTATGTGTACATCAGTCTGATGAAATAGTAACACTACTGTTAGTTCAATATACAGTACTCAGCGTAAATGAGTAAAAACCTGTTTGAAAATAAAAATTTGTATCAATTTCTCAGTGAGAACCAGAACAATTAGCTGAAATTTGACAAAACTGAGTTCTGTGAAAAATTTGCTTTTATTATGAACAAAAGGTTGGTCACCAACATCATTGGGATAAGAAAGTGATACATTTTATTCAAATGAGGTGTTGCACAAATGAGTACACCCTACAACAAATTTGACCAAATCCAAAATTTTGTATGGCCTCCATTATTTTGTACAGCACCAGCTTATCTGGTCATAGAGTGAACAAGTTGGCAACATACTGCCACGTCTATCTTTCTCCATTAGCCTGAATGCTAGACAGAGAATGATGCTTGACCTGTCGTTTCAGAACTCCCCATAGGTGTTTTATTGGGTCAATGTCAGGTGACATACTTGGCCACTGAATACCTTTTACCCGGTTCTTCCTCAGAAATCTAGCAGTGCCCTTGGATCTATGTTTTGATTCATTATCATTTTAAGACTGCACTGTGACCCAGGGTACGGAGAGATGGTAGCATCTTTCAGTATTTCGCAGCACATCTGTGAATTCATAATTCCCACAATTAAGTGCAATTCCCCGACACCTGCAGCACTCATACAACCCCAGAGAATAACACTGCCACCACCATGATTTACTGTGGGTACCATGCATCTTTCATTGTACATTTCTCCATTGTGACACCATACATTTTGGATGCCATCAGTTACAAAATATTAACCTTTGTCTTATCTGACCAAAGTATGGAGTCCCAATATTGCTAAACAGGCTTTTCTGTGCATGGGCTTTAGCAGTGGCTTCCTTTGTTGTCGACACCCTTGCATGCCACTTCAGTGCAGCATACTTCGTATTGTCACCCCAGTTTGGCTTTCTACAGCTTTAGCTAACTGTGATGAACTTGCACTGTGAGTTCCTCAACTCTTCTTAGGACAAAACGCACAACTGAAGGTGTTTGTGTTCATGGATGACCTGGACATCTCAGACTGCTTGCCACAAGTCCATCCTTTAAAAAAAATGTAATAGATTTTGGTACTGATTAGCAATGATTTGCTAATTGTCTTGTAGCCCTGAACTTTTTAGTTTAAAGCAATTACTTTCTCTAGAGTTATGACATTTCTCTTCCATGTGGTGCCATAATTGTCAGCATTGACTAGGAGATTGGTTAAGTACAACCCTTATTTGTCAGTTATCTTGCAGCAACTTGTGTGATGATTGGTTAGACTTGTCTGTTGTTAAATTCCAGTGAATTCGCATTTTGCCAAGTTTTTAATTCCTAAAAGCTTAATTCGGTTGTACTCATTTTTGCACCATGGTCATCAATCTCTACGTTAATAAACTTTCAGTTCTGTTGTTTTGAACTGACCAATCTCGTTTGCAACCAAAAAAACAGAATTGCTGGAATATTTTATTATATAGGATCCCATGGAAAGTATTGTTACTGGAGAAAGATCATCTTCTTAGACATCTTTTGGGGTGTACACATTTACGCTGAGTACTGTAGATGTATTGTGTAAATCTTTTATTGTAAGGGATGGTTCATTTTTTAAAATAAATTTATGATAGTTGTTTAGTTGTAAGAGATACAGGTTAAACATGTATTTATGAATGGATTGTTTTTTAATAGAAGAGTATAATGGCCAAGTGAGGAAGGTACTTTTCAATTGTTTTAGCATTGATAATACTTCAACTGAAACTTGAAATGTTGACTGTACCATAGACTTCAAAATGAAGTCAATGCTCATACTCTGATAAAGTATCACATTTTTAGTAATGTCTACAAATTTCATGAATAAAGAATAGCTTGAGAAAAGCTGCAACATCTCCAGATTTTCAAATTAAAGTAACTTCCCACTGTTAGATCTATAAATACTTTAAGTAAGAAACCTTTAGTGACAACTATGTTCAAATATCATATTTTCTTAAGCATTTTTTAAATAACTATTTGTTCAAATGGGGTATTTCAAGCACACATTTGCCATACGACAGGGCTATTCAACTCTGGTCCTGAAGGGCTGAAACGCTTCCAGTTTCTCCTCTCTTTCAAATAAGAGAGAGATTCAGACCTGGGACCCTAGGTGATAGCAATTAACTAGCAGGTAAATGCAAACATCTGAAGTATGAGGTCACAGTTTGTTGAACCCTTTGTTCCTTCTAGCCTGACATGGTCTCAGTGTTGTGCATGATTTTACCTTGAGAATTTTCTGTCAACAACTGATTAGTGTTTGACACTTTTGACATGATTCTCCAAATGTTCAGTAGAATCCATGCAAAAAGCATGACTTTTCTTCCTCTTTCTTCACTGCCTCTTCCATAGTTTATTAATGAGTGAAAATTTAAAGAAAATGTAATGAATGAATACTCTGTGAAGCTTTTGATGCAATTATGAATTCAGTTCTTATCACTGGATCAAACAATAAAAATTCTCACATTTTACCTTAGTCTGTTTATTTACTCTTAACTTTCTCGATTCAGAATGAAAAAAACTGAGTTTTTAAATATTCAACCGTTCAAATGTAATATGCTGCTGAAATCCCACAATATACTATCATCATTATACCCCAGTAGTTACAAACAAGGGATATAAATATTAAGAGATTTCAAGGACATGGCATCTTGTCAACTTCTCCATAAAATCATCTGTGACTCCATTTGTGGTTAATGAACTAAAGACTTTCCTGGAATGAGGGAAATATATCAGTCTATCCAATCTATTAATATACTACTAAGTTTTCAATTTGTTAAGTATACATCCTGTAGATGCTATATATACCAGTATATACATAATCAGATTTGTTGTCATAAAACAGAACATACAATTTGGAAATGCCTTGTTTTATCCAGATTGCTTAGAAGTTAGGTAGAAAACCATCTCACAATCTACAGCCTGGTCCCACATTCTTGTTGACAATGACCCAAGAACATGCTAGACCAGGGGTCTCCAAACCCTTCCATGGAGGGCCTAGTGCAGTGGTTCTCAACTCCGGTCCTGGGGACCCACTGCCCTGCATGTTTTAGATGTCTCCCTGCTCCTACACCTACTTCAAATGAAACAGAGACAAGCTTCTATGCTCATAAATAGCTGGTAGCCTCAGTGGTGAACCTATGAGACATCTAAAACATGCAGGGCAGTGGGTCCCCAACCGGAGTTGAGATCCACTGGCCTAGTGTATTAGGACCTAGACTACCAGGTGAGGGGAGATCCTAACCAATTAGTGAGCTACACCATCAGCCTTGTAAAAGCGAAAACCTGCATACACTAGGCCATGCATGGAAGGGTTTGGGGACCCCTGTGCTAGACAGTATAGAAATCTTGGGCCAAACTCAGAGATAAATTGTATTGTATTGAATTTGATATTCTTTAATTTGGATTATTTAGAAAGAAAAATCTTTTTAAAGGTGTACTCTATCATTTCAAAGTAAAAACAGTTTCTCTTATTGACCAGCTTACAAAAGCTGTACAAGATCCATTTCATGATATTTAAACAATTGGAAAAAGCAGTTTAAACAGGACACTGACTTTCAAAACTATTTAGTGTTTATGTAGCAATTTGAACAGGAATTGCAATGAAGATTGCAATTAATTGTGCTTTCACAGTGTTTGTCAACGGGAACGCAAGGGTCCATCTTTATAAATTACGCATTTTAGTCCACGAGTGTGTGTACCAAAGCACTGCATACTGTAGGGAATTATCCCATATACATCACTATTTCAAATTTGTGTCAAGAAATACAACTTTTACAGCTTTTCAAGTTGGTCACAGGAGAAAGTTCTGTTGTTACAACTCAAATCAACAAACAGCACCTTTAAACTGCACAAAGCAATTCATTCTGATAATATGAGACAGCATTTCTAAATTCAACTTCAGAATGTTAAACATATACAGAAATATATTTACAAAAAATCCCTTAATTGACACCAAAAAAGCTATTTTCAATCTTTTCGCCGGTCCAAATAACAAGAATGTTGTCCGCAGCACAACAGCCAATATCCAACTGCTTGCTGGCTTTCGAAGCTCAACAGGCCCTGTCCTGATGTGAGAGCGGGTGCTGCTGGCTTCGGAAGGACTGCCTGGTTGTGGAGACATTGCCCCAGTACCCCTGGCAACGAGAGGACAGAACAATGCGTATGGTGCTGCCTTCCTGATTGGGCGTTGAACACATTTCCTGACCCTGTGGTCACTAAAGATCCCATGGCCTCTTAACCCAGTCATCCTGGCAAAATGTCCAATCCCCAGCTTCCAACTAGCTCATTCATTTCCTCCCGCCCACCTGAAACTACATACAATTATCAAGTACTCTACATACTACACGTATGCAATGAATAACGTATGGAAGTAATGTAACTCTGGATAGGCTTGTCAGTTAAATGACATCAACTGTAAACCAAGTCATTAAAAACATTGTGAGGAACAAATATTGATTGCCTGGCTGTCCAGGTATACTATAGATAGTCCTTACTTGTGACAATTATCACATAAGGTGACTGAGGATTAACTCCAGGTCTTCAGTACTAGAGCCTTCCAATAACATCTCATTTGTCCGGAAGTTGTACACTGCATCCCACAAATCTAAATTGGTTATGACTTCAGCAGAAATAGGGAATTAAATTGACCAGTAATGGACTTTTTGGAATGTACATATACAAGAAAATATACTCATGTACATACTTAAACTACAATCTGACATACAGCGAAAATGTACTGCAACGCCCTGCTGCAGACCTACTCTAGAAAAGCCACCAAGTGTAAAAAATGACGACATCTGAATCATCCTGCATTATAGCCTAGTATGTAGAGTTAGCACTGACTGCATTCCTGATTCGTCTCTTCAACCTGCCGTCATTTACCCGTCATTTGAGTTCAGTTTCCCATGATACAAATCAACGACTTTCATGATTAGCAGGAGAAGCGTTTTGGAAGCATCTTGCGTGTATTCTTTAGTGCACGGAAACGCAAAAAACATTTTGCAATATAAAAGATTGGGTCTTCATCGGGAACGTCTGGTACTCCCCTGCTGTTTCTATCCATTTTCTTTAAGGTAATGAACACAACGTGTGGTTGATCTCCAGGGAAACGTCTGCCATTCAGTCATTTGGGTTGAACAATACTGGATGTTTGATGATGAAGTTAATTGTTTAAACAGCTGACAAAAATGATGAAAATATTCAAAGTCTTGGAAGTTGTCTCACGTAGACTTTTGCCTATAATGAAGTGTTAAGTCACCTCCACTCTTCCAGATAAAATGTTTGACAGTTCGCAGGTCCATGTTGGGGTCCAGAACCTGTAAACCACAGGAGGACAGTTCCATCAGATGAATTTAGTTCCAATGAAGCACATTGTAACTTTCTGCTTTTTTTACATTTCATTTCATTTAAATCTCAAGATTAGTTTTTATTAATCCCCATAAATGCAAGGTATAGTAATGGTAGTGTAAGGTACAGTAATGTATATTAAAGTATAGTAATGTACAGTAAGGTATAGTAATGGTAGTGTAAGGTACAGTAAAGTATATTAAGGTATAGTAACGTAGAGTAAGGTACAGTAAAGTATATTAAGGTATAGTAACGTACAGTAAGGTACAGTAATGGTAGTGTAAAGTAAAGTAAAGTTGTGTACGGTAAGGAAGGAGTTCTCACCTGGTCCTGACACATCAGTTCTATCTTCTCCTCAGCCATGAGCGTCATATCCTCATCTTTCTCCATCTCTCCTGGCTTGTCGTTGGCTGTTGAGGATGAGGCTGTGGTCTGGGACTCTGTATCAAGGTTAATGATCTTCTCATAGACATGCTCCATCACCTTACGCACCTGCAGCATGTCACTAGCAGACAGACGGTCCCTATAGAGATACACGGAGCATCAATACATTAGCTACACAACCATTAGCCAGTGTTAGCTGATGTGTTAGCTGCACCAAATGTTAGCAGCTAAGTGCCTGCAGATTGCCTTTTTTTGGATCTGTAACTCCACAGAACAATATCTAGAACTTCTGACAGCTTTCTGTACATCTACGGATCAAGTTCAAAAGAGACAGGTAGGCCAAGCTACTAACCTGATTTAACTTACCAGGGTAGAATTTGCATTTCGAGCAGGTTATAGCACGAAGGGTGCGGAGACGATAACCTAATGCTCTAAACATCTAATGTGTCTAAATATGGCCTTGTGAAAAACAATGGTTCTGTTTGTTCTCTCAACGTTAAGCATTTGGCCTAAAATGACAAACGTATGCCAATTGACCTTTGGCTAAGCCCCGCCCCCCTTATTTACTGTTGCTACATCTGAAAACTTCAACTGGGCTCTGGTTTGGCATCAACATGGCTTATGCTGTGACAGCTCTTCCTGCTGAAATTTTATCAAACTGTTATAAAGGAGCAAATAAAGTGTCTGATAGAAGTAGGCAAAAGGGGCTGCAATATGCGTTCGAAGGCTATATTCAAGACATACAGGTGAAACGCAAGGAACAGAAGGCATCCAAATAGAGGCAAAAGCATACCGGTCACAGTAAAAAAATGAACCACCGCATATCCTACTAATCGAGACGGAGGCTGGGACTAACAATATCAAGGAGCAACCTTCATGTAACTGTTCATGTAAAGATGGGTAGGTCTCTATTTACTTCTATAATTGTTATTACAAAGCAAACGGTCTATGCAAGTATAACGTTGGATTCATTAGCAGCGTGTGCTAGCGTATCAACAACCGGTATGCTAGGTAACGTTAACGTTAGCTAACACTTTTCAGGATTTGACTTCGGTTTTGGGAAAGGAAAAAAATGACACCCCCCTTCAACCTCTCTGGGAAATGCGTATCTGTGTTAAAAATGCCCCAGGCACAACGTTTAACCGTATTTTAATAAAACTATTACGGTAATAGCCTGCCGAGACCAATAATATAAGACGCCTGTGTTTAAGTCAATGGAGCGCTGTGAAAAAATGTCGGACCTCTGTGGGAGCTCGTTCTTGGTTGTGCTGTTATTGGTCAATCTACATTCTAGGGTGTGGCTTAGCCAAAGGCGAATTAAAAATACCTTGGCATTTAATTTGACAATAAGCTCTGAATGTGTAAAACAACTGCAAATCCGTAAGTAGTCTTGTTTTCTCTCAAATTTTCTCCAAACTGCTCTTGTCCAATTTCCAGTGACCCTGCCTTGTTCTGCAGCTCCACAACACCTTGGACAGATGCCGGATGGTGAGGGATGCTCACATGGTTCATCCATCAACATGTCGCAGAACGGAACGATTCTTTTCGCACTGCTCATCTAACACAGAAGCCTTTAGTCAGTTCATGTACAGGATGAATACTTTCACCAACTATACTTCCCTGATTGAATTTTACAGGCGCCCGATCTCCACACAATGAGTCACTGTAAAGGAGAAAGGTAGATAATTTGAATTCTATCCCATATCCCGGGCAGTGCTATGCCAATTCTACAAAGTCAGAGAACCCATAGTCAGGCTCGAACCACTGACTATCATGATGTAGAATGTCCTGCAATGCAGCGACTTAGCCCACTACACCACACGAATGACAAATCTGCAAGTAGTCTGAAGAGACATATTTCATTACCGGCAGAGGCACAAAGTACACCAGAGACAATACTACCCATTTACAAAACAGACTGAAAAACCCACTCACTTTTTTAATGTTTTTGCACCAGAGGACGAATGAGGCTGAAGGTAGAACGGGATCTTGTTGAACTTGGGCATGTTTTTCTAAAAGAAAGAAAAGGATCACAGTCGAAATGAAGTCTGGGGAACAGAGAGAAACGAGCTCGAGGCTGAAAGGCTACTTACATCCACGGTGATGTCTATGACCCACTGAGGAACGGTTTCATTCAGTAACATAGACTCGGTTTCCCCTCCAGAGTCCCTACACAACAGACTGGAACAGGACAGGCTAGATCAGAAAGCGAACTACAGGAACCATTGTAAAATGTAAAGAATAATTTCAGCAATTCCAAGCAGGACTTAAGCACTTAATGGTGCTACAATATTTTTATTGCAATCACAGTGTTGGCACTATTTTAAGTATTGAGAGGCGTACCGGAACAGAGTCCTCCCTCCCGCCTCCCCAAAGATCACTGGAGTGTGTGGAGGAACCTGGAAGTACCCGTTCCCCTTCTGCACCCGGGCCTCCTGCTCCCCGTTCACAGCTGCTGGGGTTACCATTACAAACTCACATTACAATTACAAAACTCACATTATCATTACAATACTCACATTATCATTACAATACTCACATTATCATTACAATACTCACATTATCATTACAATACTCACATTATCATTACAATACTCACATTATCATTTAAATAATCACATTATCTACTCACATTACCATTACAATACATTATCATTGAAATACTCACATTATCAACTCACTACTCACATTACCATTACAATACTCACAATACTCATGACAATACTCACATTATCTTTACAATACATTATCATTTAAATGCTCACATTATCCAATCAGATTACCATTACAATACTCACATTATCATTTAAATAATCACATTATCTACTCACATTACCATTACAATACATTATCATTGAAATACTCACATTATCAACTCACTACTCACATTACCATTACAATACTCACAATACTCATGACAATACTCACATTATCTTTACAATATATTATCATTTAAATATTCACATTATCAATACAATACATTATAATTTAAATATTCACATTATCATTACGATACTTGCATTATCATTACAAAACTAGTTTCGTTACAGAAATCAGATGTGTTTGTCCTGGTTAAACTAAGTAAACAAATACTTTTAGTAGACTTGACCTTTGAGGCACAGGACAAGAAAAACTTCCAGTGTTTGGCCTTAGGAGCTAACTAGAGAATCACCTTCGAGCTGACATACAACGTGTCTCAGAATTATACATTTCATATCCTATCCTATCCTGCCCCTTGTATAACAACACACAAGCGTAAAAATGCTTTTTTTATACGTCCTAGACAGTCCTAGCCAGTTATAATTTTGCCTTCAAAGTAAGAGTCCACCGTGTTACTCGAGTTAGCGTTCTAACTGCATATGATCCTGTGTATTCCTCCATGGATAAGAAACATGGTGTCCAGAGCGCGATGCCAATCTCTTTGGTGTAGCAACTGCAGAGACTGCAGAAAATCATCGGCAATACACCAAATCGACTCAATGGAAATATGTAAAACTATTTCTAAAACGTTAAGTGTGGGTGTCACCTATCTGTTTATATCATATGTGGATATCCCCATGTGCTTTACCATTCATGCCAGCAGCATAGAACCCTGTATTCCACTGCTGGTTTGCTTCTAAAGCTAAGCAGGGTCGGGCCTGGTTAGTCCCTGGATGGGAGACCAGTGCTGCTGGAAGTGGTGTTGAAGGGCCAGTAGGGGGCACTCTTTCCTTTGGTCTAAAAATCATTCACAATGCCCCAGGGTAGTGATGGGGACATCTGCCTTGTGTAGGGTGGACTCTTATTGGATGGGACGTTAAATGTGCATCCTGACTCTCTGTGTTCACTAAAGATCAGTAAGTGTAGGGGTATTAACCCTGGTGTCCTGGACAACTTTCCTGATACTACTTCACAGCTCCCAAGAGTTATCGCGTATGAGCATAGGTAACTAAGAAACGGTGTAGACTCTGAGCTGACAAAGTACCGTAATGGTGTCAGGTTACCTGGCCGAATAGTTTCTGTCATTGCATGGACATAACCGCTACAAATAGTTTTTATTTTTGTGGAAAAATATGTTTTGGAATATTAGATTCCATAACTTCGACAATCGACTAGTGTGGAATTCACTGGAAAATGGGAAATAAACACAGGTATGTACACTGGCTGATTTGTTAGATTCACTGTGTTCACTATAAGGAGTAACTGCACATGGACATATGCGCTAGTATTGACATTTCGAACATGTTTAGAGGCTAAAAGCACGTTTTAAAACTTCCCCCGTAAATGCGTAAAGGTCTGTAAACTGGAGCAGGGGGATAACATGGTTTTGGCAATACAGATTGTTTGAATTATTCTCACTACTGACAGCACTCCAGATATCCAAACAACAGAGCAGCTTTCAACTGTCTCACTCATCCCCTCCCCCGGCCCACTTCTCCCCTGGTTGTTGTTGTAAACGAATAGCTGTTCTCAGTCAACTTGCATGGTAAAAAAAAGGTGAATTAAAACAAATAAAAAAATTAACCGTGATTGGAACTATTATTTGTGTATGACTAATTCAACAATGCATTTTTACCATGGTTGACCTCAATCTCCTCCTCATCCATTGGGTTGATGTGTGTCCTGGGCCAGAACTCTAGCAAAGCTTGGAGAAGAAGACCACCTAGATTCACTACACAGACAAACATACAATACGGCAAATCAGAAGAGGACTTTTCAGAGAATTGATAATCAAATTCGACTCGATTGTTTTTCTGAACGAATAAAGCGTCTCCTACGTTTTGGGTCAGACCCATCAGAGCTGGAGAAGCCGGCATCCTTAGCAGAGACCCAGGCAGCAAAGCAGTCACTTTCATCCAGTGTGATGGTTAACATCTACCCAGAAACAGACAGAAGGAAGAGGAAAGAAAAACAGATGACATTACCCGATGTTTTAGACCTCTAGGTTCTAAAGCCTGTGTATATAGGCGCTGTCGAGCTTAAACAACATACCGATTTCTACCATCTTTCTCGAAATTGTCTACCATCGTGGTCAAGTTTAGATTTACACAATTATTGGTCTCCACAAAGTTTGCTGCTTCAGTGATCTATTTGTCAGCAGTTACTATGATAAATAAAATCAAAGGGTTTTATTGACAATTACATTAAAGCTACATTGTGTAAGAATTGTTCCATCTAGCAGTGAAATTGTATATGACAACCAACTGAATGGTACTTTTTAGCCCCTCCCACTATTATGCTAGCAACACATTCTCAGATTATTTTTTTTCAAAACAATAGCGCTTGTTTTAACTCATTATTAAGCTAGTGAATTGTAACCAAATGCAATAGTATTGTATGTAAAGAAACAATAAGAGTGTAATAGCAAAACATTTAATACATTTTTATTTAAAAAAGTTACAAATAGGTTGTACACACATTTTGATTGAATATATTGTCAGTGTCTCATGTGAAAACACGATTACATTCACTAGAGTCTGTTTTAACCAACCAAAGACTAATTTTAGCAACACATGAACATGGACTCACTACATATGCATTGATTATTGACATGAATTGCGCTATTATTTTGAAATGGAAAATCAGAGTTTGTGTTGCCGGCATAATATAGTTGGTGTTGCCAGGCGAAAGGTTCCTGCTAGGGCCTGCACTATTAACATGTCCTCGAGAAGAGGCGTGATCCTCCATCTTAAACAGGCTTTCAAATCTGCCGGCAGTCGTAAGCACTTAGTTATCACTTTTGTCTCATGGCAAAGTGCTCCATCATGCTGGAAAAGGCATTGGATGTTAACAAACTGTTCTTGGATGGTTGGGAGAAGTTGCTCTCGGAGGATGTGTTGGTATTCTTTATTCATGGCTGTGAGTAAAATTGTGTGTGAGCCCACTCCTTTGGCTGAGAAGCAACCCCACACATGAACGGTCTCAGGATGCTTTACTGTTGGTATGACACCCAACTGATGGTAGACAAGGTGTTTTCCGGATGGACCAAATAATATGTAAACGGGATTCATCAAAGAAAATGACTTTACCCCAGTCCTCAGCAGTCCAATCCCTGTACCTTTTGCAGAATATCAGTCTGTCCCTGATGTTTTTCCTAGAGAGAAGTGTCTTCTTTGCTGCCCTTCTTGACAGCAGGTCTTCCTCCAAAAGTCTTCACCTCACTGTGCGTGCAGATGCACTCACCTGCCTGCTGCCATTCCTGAGCAAGCTCTGCATTGGAGGTGCCCTGATCCCGCAGCTAAAATCAACTTAAAGAGATGGCCGTGGCACCTGCTGGACTTTCTTGGGAGCCCTAAAGCCTTCTTCACAACAATTGAACCTCTCTCCTTGAAGTTCTTGATGATCCAATAAATGGTTGATTTAGGTGCAATCTTACTAGCAGCAATATCCTTGCCTGTGAAGCCCTGTTTGTGCAAAGCAATGATGATAGCACGTTTCCTTGCAGGTAACCATGGTTGACAGAGGAAGAACAATGATTTCAAGCACCACCCTCCTTTTAAAGCTTCCAGTCTGTTATTCTAACTCAACCAGCATGACAGAGTGATCTCCAGCCTTGTCGTCATCAACACTCTCACCTGTGTTAACGACACAATCCCTGACATGATGGCAGCTGGTCCTTTTGTGGCAGGGCTGAAATGCAGTGGAAATTGTTTTTGGGGATTAAGTTCATTTTCTTGGCAAAGTGGGACTTTGCAATTCATCTGATCACTCTTCATGCAAATTGCTATCATCAACACTGAGGCAGCAGACTTTGTGAAAATATGTATTTGTGTTGATATCAAAACTTTTGACCACGACTGTAGGTTAGTCCTTTCTCTCTTCCTCTGAAGTATTGTGATTTTGGGGAAATCCTGCAACATCATTTAAAGTCACAACAAGTGGATCATAACTCTGCAGCCTACTGTTGTTTGTGATTCCTTAGGCTGCGAAGCTGGCTGTGGTGCTGAATCCACCTGTTGTGGCTTTAAATCACTGCGTGGGAGTTGTCCGTTTTGCTCCCTCAAAACTTGCATAATCTGTGGCATTGTGCTGTGATGAAACTGCACATTTTAGAGTGGCCTTTTATTGTAGCCAGCCTGAGGCACACCTGTGCAATAATCATGCTGTCTAATCAGCATCTTTATATGCCACACCTGTAAATTGGATTATCTCGGCAAAGAAGTGCTCACTAACACAGATTTAGACAGATTTGTTAACAATATTTTAGAGAAATAGGCCTTTTGTGTACATACACAAAGTCTTAGATCTTTGAGTTCAGCTCATGATAAATGGGGGCAAGTGTTGCATTTATATTTTTGTTCAGTGTAGTTGCCACGGCGATGAAAAACGCATCGGTTCCAAAAGTCGGATTTCAGGCTAAATGTGTTAAGATAATGATTCTACTTAGATATAAACAATATACTAAACATCCAAATAAAACCGAATGCCTAAAAATAGGTTTCGCAATTACGGAAGTGGTGGAATTCTTCTTTAATAACCAGAAGGTCAACACAGCTAATGTCCATTACCCATTAGTTTGACAGATCCATGTTAATAACAATGTACTTAATAATGAACATACATGGGTTCTTGAATCAGGAACCTACCCCTGTTTTGAGGTCGACGGAGAACCAGTTGGGGACATAGACCTGCTTGAACCTCTTCTTGATCTCTTCATCAAATTCGACTTTGCCCAAGTCCTCTCCCTTACAAGCCTTCAGCACGTCCCAAAATGCCACGTTGTTGTTGGTGTCTTTGGTCACAATGTGCCTCTTGTCATTCAGAATGTGACACTGGATTATACTAGCACCCCCTACAATCACCAGCAATACAAACGTAAAAACTGATTAAACTATTGGTTGACCAGTTTTCTAGTTAGACAGGTATGTTAGTGATAGTTGAAAATACTGAATACATAAAGTGTAGAGTTTTTTTTACCGTCGAACAACTTGCATGTACACATTTACAATACAGGAAGTGAAACTGGATAAAACTACATTTAATATACACTCCAGTGGAACATCTGTAATGTGTAGTTACAGATATTTTCCTTGTCAGAAGGAAATAAAAAAATAATATTTGGGACTTTCACATCCTGTGTTGTCATAGTGACCAGAGAGCTGCAATTCATACATTCTCCAGTAGAATGTCTAATTTTTCACAGTTCCACGTCACAGTTATTTTCTGTAATTTGGTCATCATTACCTTATGATTTTGTATCAAGTATATTCCTGAAATAATTCCACATAAATTGTGCACGAGTTACGGAATGTGTCTGTTGTGATCTGGGCTTCCTTTAAACTCGCTAAACAAGTTAAACTACAAACTTCTTTCTAATCCAAACATTGTTTAGAATGTTGCTTGACTGACTAGGCTAACATCTACAGTAGAACATTTTCTACGTATTAAATGTGTGTGTGTACTAGTGTTAATACAGAAGATATATGTAATCCGGAGCATCAGGCTAACGTCATTTAGAGGTCAGTATGACAATAGGTCATGACGATTTCACTGCCACAACTGTCTAAAGTCGTGTCAATAAACTAGTCCTTAATTAAAGTGTTACTTGAAAACACGTCTTCATACCTTTGATGAGCTGCTCAGGTGTTGTACACAGTGGGGTCAGAGGAGTCGTGATGTCATTGTCATAATCCCCTGATGCCCGAAAGTTGTGAATTCCCTTTAGAGACTGCAAAAGAAAGACACAGAGAGCGATAGAAAACACTTCGTCCTACACAAACAACATCGGGCAGGCATCACCTATCATTTACACCTAAACCCTGGTATATTGTCCCATATGACAACAATATGAATCTCCAAACAATGATGTCATACATCGGTAGGCCTCCTGATTACTCACCCATTTGTTAACAGAGGACTTCGTGGTGGAGACCCAGATAGCAGGCGAGGGGTCAGCTGACCTGTCCAGTTCCATCTAAAGAGGTCAGAGGAATACGAGCTTCAGGTCAGACCAAGTTCCCCAGCAGGTACACACTGATAAAATACACATACACAAAACCCAAGCACCTTGAGTACAGGTGCCTTCTCTTCACAGATGAGCACTCTGATGTCTGGGTTCCTCAGGTCCGTGCAGTAGACCTTCTTGTCTCTGCCCCCTGAGTAGATGTGTGTGAAGGCCTCATTGACCTGCAGGGCCCAGACACCCTCATCATGGACCCGGTATGTCGCAATGCACCGCTGCTGCCCCAGGGACCACAGCCGAATTGTCCCATCAGAGCTGCCGGACAGACACTGGAACCAGACAGACACCAGTAAAATTAGAGGATTTGACAACCAAACAACAATGTTTACACAATGTCCATGTGAAATTTTGTCCACTGGACCAGACCTCTAGCAGAGGTTTATATTTGGCCAAAAATAGGGTTTAGGTGGCAAAGCTGTGTTCGCGCATGTAAGGAGTGTGCTGTGAATTTCAAAAGGTATAAATTATATTGAGTGCTGCGGACTCTTATCATAACCAGTACAAAAACACTACATCTGTACCCCTGATGCAGCATAATCATATATATATTGCATTGATGCAAGTAGAAATTGAACACGTGAAACAATGTGATGTGAAAATATTGAATGAATATCATATAAAGAGCCTATCTATTAAAAGCTTTATAACTACCTACACTAAAGGTCAGAACTTTATTCCTATAACCCTTATATTAAAGGGGAACAGTCACAAAAGTCTCAAAATTTGTCTGTTCCAATATTGCTTGAAGTTATTATTTGATTATGTCTTTCATCAGGCAGCTCTGTCAGTCAGGGAGAGCAGGTTCGAGCTAGCACCAGTGCTACAGCAATAAGTTATAGTACTCTACATAAACGAGTATACCCCTTTCTGAAATTATGATTTGTCCATTTCAAAACCTGTTTGAAAATTAAAATTTGTATCAATTTCTCAGTGACCACCAGAACAATCAGCTGAAATTTGACAAAACTGAGTTCTGTGAAACATTTGCTTTTATTATGAACAAAAGGTTGGTCACCAACATCATTGGGATAAGAAAATAAATACAACTTATTAAAATGAGGTGTTGTAAAAATTAGTACACCCTAAAACTAATTCTAACAAATCTAATATTTTGTATGGCCTCCATGATTTTTTACAGCACCAGCTTATCTGGTCATAGAGTGAACAAGTTGGCAACATACTGCCATTTCTATCTTTCTCCATTCTTGGAGAATGAGCTCTTTCAGAGCCTGGATGCTAGACAGAGAATGATGCTCAACCTGTCTTTTCAGAACTTCCCATAGGTGTTCTATTGGGTTGAGGTCAGGTGACATACTTGGCCACTGAATCACTTTCACCCGGTTCTTCCTCAGAAATGCAGCAGTGGCCTTGGATGTATGTTTTGGGTCATAATCATTTTGAAAGAGTACACTGTGACCCAGGGTACGGAGAGATGGTAGCATCTTCTCTTTCAGTATTTCGCAGTACATCTGTGAATTCATGATGCCCTCAATGAAGTGCAATTCCCCGACACCTGCATCACTCATACAACCCCAGAGAATAACACTGCCACCGCCATGATTTACTGTGGGTATCATGCATTTTTCAATGTACTCTACCCCCGTGCGACAACATACAGTTTGGATGCCATCAGTTCTAAACAATTACCTTTGTCTCATCAGACCAAAGTATGGAGTCCCAATATTCTTCACTTTTGTCAACATGGGCCCTGGCAAATGATAAACAGGCTTTTCTGTGCATGGGCTTTAGCAGTGTCTTTCGTAGTGGATGACACCCTTGCAAGCTACTCCTTTGCAACATATATCATATTGTGTCACATGAAACAGTCACACCAGTTTGGCTTTCTACAGCTTTAGCGAACTGTGACAAACTTGCATGGTTGTTTTCCTTGACTTGTCTTAGGACAAAACGCTCATCTTGAGGGGTTAGCTTCCGTGGACCGCCTGGACATCTCAGACTGCTTGCCACAGGTCCATCCTTCTTAAATTTTGAATAACTTTTTCTACTGTAAACTATCTGATTAGCAATGTTTTACTATTTGTCTTGTTGCCCTGAACTTTTTTGTGTAAAGCAATTCATTTCTTTCTAAAGACTTTTCTTCTCTTTTCCATGCGGTGCCATAATTGTCAGCATTGACTGGGAGAAGCCTGTAGTTTAAATACCACCCTTAGTTGTCAATTATCTTGCAGCAACCTGTGTGATGATTGGTTAAACTCTTAGCATTTTACCAAGTTTAATTCCTAAAAACTTAATTGGGGTGTACACATTTTTGACCCATGGTCATAAATCACTTTATTAATAAACTTTCAGTTTTGTTTTTTGGACTGACTAATCTCATTTGCAACCAGAGTTGCTGGAATACTTTATTGTAAAGGATCCCATGTAAAGTATTGACTCTGAAGAGACAGATGATCTTCTGAGACATCTTTTGGGGTGTACTCATTTAGGCCGAGTACTGGATATGGCTCTGTCCCCACTAATGCACTAGATAGAACTCTGTAAAATAACCAGTATTGTGCAAAAAACAAATGCTCTTTCACTCCAAAAACAAAAAACATGGGAAGACCACTTATTTTTCATACATAACATACATTTTATATATGATAAAGATAAATTGCATGATTTAGAGTTAAACTACCCTGGTATCTCCATGAGTGATGAAGTTAGAAGAACTGTTTGATCATTTGAACGCACACTTCAAAAGCACAATGTCAAGAAGCATGGACAAGGCTTTTCCTCCTACTTGGCAGAGATGTCAGAAAAGCTAAGCTTGAGGTCCACGTGGCATAGTGGGCTAAGTCAATGCATTGCAGGACAGTCTACATCATGATTGTCAGTGGTTCGAGCCCGACTATGGCTTCTCTGCCCAGGACTTAGGTCAGATTTATCAGATTATCTATCCTGCCACGTTGCTCTCCAGCGTAAGAGTAGTGTAGTTGGTGAACGTAATCATCCAGTGCATGATCCGACTTAAGGCTTCCGTGTTGGATGAGCAATGTGAAAATAATTGGTGGAATGGTGACATGTGGTTGGATGAACCATGTGGGTTTGCGAGGGACGCACAGATATACATTTTTCTTCCCCTCCCAGTTCTTACTAACCCTGCCTTGTTGGCAGCACACACACACACACACACACACACACACACACACACACACACACACACACACACACACACACACACACACACACACACACACACACACACACACACACACACACACACACACACACACACACACACACACACACACACACACACACACACACACACACACACACACACACACACACACACACACACACACACACAC
>JACXGM010002720.1:0-45361 GCA_016801145.1 Umbra pygmaea | reverse complement strand
TAAATACAAAATGGAGTGAGCAGGTGTGGTGAATCATGATAATTGAGTCCGGGTATGGGAACTGTAGTTCTGAGGAAGTATGACTAGGGAAGCTGTAGTCCACAGGAAGTAGAACTGATGTATGGGAATTGTAGTTCTGAGCGGGATGGAATAGGGAAGTGGCAGTGTCCAGGGAAGGGGAACTGGGAATCGTTACAGTAACACTTTATTTGGATAGTCTATCTGTAGATGCTTTACAGAGTATCAATAACCATCTACAAAATATCAATAGCATTTCAATAACATTTCAGTTACCTATCTACTAACACTTACCCTAACCTTAAACCTCATCCAATCCCTAAACTTAACCATTTCCCCAACTCTTAGCCTAACCTTAATTCAAACCCTAACCCTAACCTTAACCTTAGAAAACATTAACTATGTTTTGTAGTAGTTTTTTATAGTGTGAATACCTGTAGAGTATCTATAGATGGTCATTTTGACTACCCAAATAAAGTGAAACCGGATATTTTCAATAAATTATATTAAATTTAATGAAATTTGACATTTCAAATTTACAAATCTTTAGAATACAGTACATGTTGCCCATTACCTTCCAACTTGACCTCAGGGCTGAATCATCTCATGGCCTTGAAAAAATATGAGATCATGAACAAGGTTGTTATAAAGAAATTTAATTCAGATTCATTACACTTTTCTTCTCACTTATTTACTTGAGTAAAAGTATTTTTCTGAGGTACTCTGAGTTCACAAGTTTTGGGAAGTTCCTATTTGAGACCAAAATGATCAGGTAAAGGGAGTTAATATCTGAACAGTGACCTATAAAACAAATAGAAAGAGTACAGAAACTATCAATCATGTGCACTGGTAAGATATGAACTCCCTTTACCTGATCATTTTTGTCTTAAGTAGGGACTTCAGAAAACTTTTGAACTCAGAGTAACTCAGAAAGTACTTTTACTCAAGTAAATTCCCACCTCTGGTTAAAATATTTTTTCATAGCTTTGTGTTTTCATTGGTCCCTGGGTTTGTTTTCACAGCTTTGCTTGCGGTTTCCTGCACACGGTGCCTGTGATGTTCCCTGAAGGATTGTCCAATGGCAGAAGAACCTTGAAGGAGATGGTGTGTTAAGTAGACATCAACCTACAGTGAATCACTGGGTTTAACCAACTGGTAAAGTTGAGGGATATCTGCGTAGCTGCCTGTTATTGTTTTACAAGTAGAAGTTTCTGAATGCGGATTATAATTCATAGTTTATAATTAAAAAACAAAAAACAAATGCATTACTTTCCTCAATGGTACAGTAGGTCAATGAGACATTGCGACTAAACCCGGCAGACTAGATTTCCTGATGCAACTCACTTCATTGTTGTTGTTGAGCCCCATTTTTGTCATGTCGATGGTGATGTAGTGTTGGTTAGGCATGACTATTTCAATCTCTTCAACCTGAAATAAACACAAACAGTACATAAACAGGACTGTTAACTTAACATTGCTTTAAAGTAGAGAATGCTGATCACTGTAGCTTTTTGGATTATGAAACAAATTATATATATTGGGGGTGCATTTTATACCAGATTATTATTTGATTAGAATCCACATTAGCATGTGCCTACTGTATGTGACATGGGGTCCAACACTGTCACGGTTGGGGTGTTTATTGAGAGAGGGAGACCCAGGCAGGTAGATGGTTTGAAGTTTTAACATACAAAGATCCAGGGAGCTTTCCAATGCAGCGTAGTTGCAGGTGAACAAACGTAGCGAGTGCACAACGATAAATATACAATACACTTCTACTTTAACGAGAGACAAGGACAGATGCAGAGTGTACTCAACTCAACTGCTTTTAACAGGAGGCACAACTAATATGTTATCTACTGTTATTATGCTCTGTAATGGCATAGAACGCTCTAAATATATATACAGTGCGAAAGTATTCGGCCCCCTTGAACATTTCGACCTTTTACCACATTTAAGGCATCAAACATAAAGATATAAAACTGTAATCTTTTGTGAAAAAGCAACAACAAGTGGTACACAATCAAGAAGTGGAACGAAATTTATTGGATATTTCAAACTGTTTAAACAAATAAAAAACTGACAAATTGGGCGAGCAAAATTATTCAGCCCCTTTACTTTCAGTGCAGCAAACTCTCTCCAGAAGTTCAGTGAGGATCTCTGAATGATCCAATAGTAACCTAAATGACTAATGATGATGAACAGAATCCACCTGTGTGTAATCAAGTCTTCATATAAATGCACCTGTTCTGTGATAGTCTCAGAGGTCTGTTGAAAGCACAGAGAGCATCATGAAGAACAAGGAACACACCAGGCAGGTCCGAGATACTGTTGTGGAAAAGTTTAAAGCCGGAATTTGATACAGAAAGATTTCACAAGCTTAAAACATAATATTGAAATGGAAGGAGTATCAGACCACTGCAAATCTACCAAGATCCGGCCGTCCCTCTAAACTTTCAAGGGGGGCGAATACTTTCGCAAGGAACTGTATATATATATATATAGATATTAAGAGCGTATGCATAAGCTCAAGCTATGCCACATCCTTCTCACAACTTACATGTTAACAACCTAACTAAACCCTATCCTAGCACTGGCCAAGCAGGAGAGAGGCACCACACAAACTTAAAGGAACAGTATACACTCAGAACCAACATAAAACAACAGAGCAATGCCCTGGCCACAACATAATGAACACCACCACAGAAATCAAGAATGCATACAAAATACACAAATATACATGAAGTCTATGTCTCAGTTCCTTTTCTGCCACAAACTGGCTATAGTCTCTGCCAGGTTGTGACAAACACATACCGAAAAGAAAACATTAACAAACAAAAACAATTGTAGACAATGTAGACATAAATCAGATTTCAAGACACACACACCAGAATGACAAATTAAAGGAAAAACCTGAATTGATGAGTGGAGGAAGATAATGAATGCAGATGTGATCAGGAGTTCTGTACATTCCTGGCTTGTTTTGAATCCACAGTCCCCTTAGAGGTAACTGTCACTACATAACATTATAAAGTTATACTGAGTGATCACCCTTTTCCCATCGTGAAACATTTCTAACCTGGTGGGAGTGGTTTCTTCCAGGATGGCAATGCCCTAATCTAGTTTGATGAGCATGAATGTTAATCATATAGACTCCTATGGCCTTTATAGTTACCAGATCTCAAACCCATTGAAAATCTATTAAATAAAAATGTATTTTTTTTCCTCATTGTTCAAAATGCTGTATTTTGACTGAAACAAACTTGAATTTCTGTTTCACCATCCACGCTGGCAGGGGGTCACAGTTGTCCACAAGGTGTAATAGTTGGAAACTGTCCGTCCAGAGTAATTATTCCTGTTTAGTAACAATCACTGTTTTTAGACATTGCAGTATCTGTTATTACTTTGAAAGGAACCATCTGTAAATTAATGGAAATTGTACCGGAAAACTTTACCAGTACATTTTCTGTTGTTTTTTTACAGTGTAGAGAACAATATTAATTTTGATACTTTGACTATAGTGAGACATTTTGCTTTATTGCTCAGAACCTCAGTCTAGCTCCATTCATTCAAAGTCAGAATCAGAGGAACTATAAACCATATCTATAAACCATATGTAATTCAGTAAACATTGGTTGTGTCTGGATACTGTGGCAATGCACTGTACATCAGCTCATAGACAAAACACATCAAAGATGTGTTCTTATGACTACAATTGTAAACAGCATTGTCTGAACCTTTGTCTGTAATTGAAACTGGTGCAAAAAGAAATGGTCCAATGTAATGTTATTATGTTAAACGTAAGGTCAACTGTTGTTCATTTTGAGTGAACCTACCTCTGGCACTCTATCCAGGACCATCACTTGTGTGTCATAAAGTGTTTTCTGCACAGAGGGGGAGAACTCTCCACGATCGTATGGACCGGCAAACTTTTCAATTATTGTCTCTCTGACAGTATTCCTGCATGAAAGAGTAGCACAATAAATATTTCCTCATGCATTTTTTACCAGATTTCTTTGTATGGTAAGGTACTTCATTTCACAAATGCACAGTATAGGTAGAAGGTTAGTCATTCTTTTTGGGCACTATGTAGGGTGTTAATGAAGTAATCTGCTTATTTTGACATGTCACGAACTCAGTAAATTACCATGCTCTGTCAAAGTCGACATTGTGGATTTTGTTGTAGCGCCACCTGGCATAAACAGAGGTACAGAAGCACCTGTCCTTGGCATCCTGCAGAGTTGTGAAGCGGTCTCGGAGAAAGCCCTCAAAGCCAGACTGAGTGGTCTTTAGCACCTTCATGTTCTTCACACCACTGTGAAGCACTGGGCTCTCTGTAGTGACAGGTCAACAAGTTAAACCCTATGGCTGTTTTTATACATAGCAGTGTGAAGCACTGGGCTCTCTGTAGTGACAGGTCAACAAGTTAAACCCTATGGCTGTTTTTATACATAGCAGTGTAAAGCACTGGGCTCTCTGTAGTGACAGGTCAACAAGTTAAACCCTAGGGCTGTTTTTATACATAGCAGTGTGAAGCACTGGGCTCTCTGTAGTGACAGGTCAACAAGTTAAACCCTGTGGCTGTTTTTATACATAGCAGATAGCACCTCCCTGTATTATTTCATTTTAGAGTATTTTGTTTCTGTTTTGAGACAGATGATCCGTTCATGCTTTTAGGTTCCCCACTCACTGGATTATACTATATACACACTACTTATATTATGCATACATAATGCAGATTAGATGAGATATTATACAATGTGCTAAAGGTTTGTTTTAATGTACACTATTTCTCAGTGTTGTGTTCGAGTACTTTAGCTGTGAATTGCTTAGTAGTTTATGGGCCCTATATTAACGATCTGAAATGCAAGTATCAAAACGCAAAACGCAAATGACATTTTGGGAGGGTCCTGAGCGCTGTTGCATTTTTACCGGCGGGATAAATGACTCTTGCGCCTGACGCAAATCTAAAATGGGTAGGTCTGAAGTAGCTTAATTAGTCATAGGTGTGGTTTGGCATAATGTGCAATAAACCAATCAGAGCATCATTTCCCATTCCCTTTAAGAGCAGGCGTGCTTGTTCCATGGCGGATTGCTATTATAACAGCGGATTGCTATGGATTTTTCTTTTTTACAAAATGTAAATAAAGAAATGTCACAAGATATACTTTCCGATGTTTTGGGCTCACTCTCACTGAATCACAAGGTTATGAATGCATGGTTATATTTTTACAATGTAGATTAGAGGAAGATTGTTTTGCTTATCTCACTCTTCTGTCAAATAAGCTCTCCTGTCCCGTTCTGCTGCTGCGGCATTTGGGTTAAGTGGCAAGCAACGGCACATGCATTTCAACATCACGTCTCCTTAAGTCCTCTAATATTTCCTTATTTACTTCCTCATGTGTCATCAACACATTCATGATTCATAGACATGTTGTGTAAAACACACAAAGAATGCTACAACTTGAGTAGTGTAAAGTGCCTCCTGTCTTTTCCAAAAACCTGACCCGCATTTTCAGTGTGCCGAATGTTCGTTCAATTAGGCTACACTGCGTGTTTGTGTGTGTTTTCGATTAAACATAATTTCACGCACTGTTGCTGGCATTATAAATGGTGTCATCATCAGCCGTATCTTTACAGATAGCGTTTTCCCATTCACAGACACCCATCCAAGGGGGGATTCTCCTCAAAGATGGCAGAGTTTGCCGTAAATGAGTCGTGGCTTCAGCCAGGGTAATTCGCAAAGACATTGGTGATTTTACTATTGGCATCGCAAATGACTTGTATGTTGATTGAATGGGTTCCCTTGCGGTTGATGTATAACCTGACTCCGCCAGATGGATTGCTTCGCATTTGCTCCGCATATCCATCTGGGAACCTTCTGTTGGAGAACGCAAAAATACTGGTTAGCTGTATTTCTCTATCTCAGGATGCCAGACTGATCTGCGAGTGGGTAGCCGATTGGCATGGCGTCCTCGTGGGGTTCCACTGCAGCGGAGTTGGAGCAGGAGCTGGCTGAAAGTATGGAATTAGAGTGGCACTGGAAATGTAAAACAATATGTATACCGTGTTTGTGGTGGGTCGCGATGGCTGTGCCGTGAGAGAGGTCAGCATGGAGGGGAGTTCGGATGGGAGTGTGGGTGTTGATGGTGTGGGTGTACGTTATGAGGAGTCACGGTATGCTCGGAGGAAGAAGAAGTGTGCATGGAAAAAAGAGGGTGGTGAGAGTAGTTCGGGAGAGGGTGAAGGGCCGGCCTCGTGGTGGTGTGGAGCAGGTGTTTAAGGTAATTGTGGTGTTTACAGCCCCGACAGGTAAGGTGCTACACCCGGTGTCACTCACTGTGGCGATTAGGGAAAAGGTTGGGAGGGTGAAGGATGCTAGGTGTTTGAGTGGTGGTAGGGTTGTTATTGTGGTGGGTAGTGTGGCACAAAGAGAGAAGTTGTTGAAGTTGGAGTTGTTGAATGGGGGTAAGGTCAAACGTCTGGTGCCTGAGTGTGTGCGGCGAAGGTAAGAGGGGTGATCACGGGTGTTCCGGAGGATCTGTCTATGGAGGAGCTTAAAGAGGTGGTGTTGGGAGGGGTTGTGCTGGAAGCAAGACGGTTGGGCAGTAGGGCACTGTGGTTAGAGTAGGTGAGTCCCACGGTGTTGTTGGAGTTTGGAGGGCTGTTGCCGAGTAGGGTGCACTTAGGATTTCTTAGCTTTTTTGTGAGGGATTATGTGCCGCCACCACTGAGGTGTTTTAATTGTCAGCGTATGGGGCATGTGGCAAGAGTATGGCAAGTGTGGGGTAGGGGACAAGGTGAGGTGTTGTAATTTTGTTGGGGAGCACAGTGCTGCATTTGGAGGGTATGTGGTTCAGAAGAGGGCAGCAGAGGCACAGCGGGTTAAGGTGGTGGATAAGGTCACGTATACGGTGGAGAAGGAGCGGGTTGTAGGCCCGGTGTTGGAGGACGGTATGGGTATTCACAGTGTGGTGTTGACTGAGACGTGTAAGCATGAGTGTGTGCTTGGTAAGGATTCGTTGGTGGTGGGCAGGGTTGAGTTTTTGGCGTTTATGTGTAATGTGGTGAATATATGTAGTCAGGTTAAGGGAAGGAATGCTAGGATAGATGTTGTGGTGGGTGCTGCTAGGGAGTTTATGGGTGTCACTGACATCATGGGGAAGATGGTTCACGAGTTGATGAAGGGGAAGGGGGAGGGTAGGTAGTGGGGTGGGTAGTGGGCTGTATTTTAATTTTCTATGGTCTTGGGGTGAGGTGGGTGGTGCTGAATTGAGTGGGCCATGACCGGCCTCACACTCCGGTACAGTTGGTTGCGGTGTATGCACCTTAAGTTGGTTGCGATCCGCCATTAACCAATAGAAGAAGAAGACGAAGATCTGCGAGTGGAAAACTGGAGCTTGCGAGATCAGGTTGGTCCCACAAGGCTAGTTGATGTATACAGTGTGAATAATTCATTCTGAATAATTGGGTAGTAGATTGCAAAAAACTATTGCATTTGTGTAGATGAGAGTAGTAAAGTGTATGCGTTTTGTGCACAGGCTACATTATGGTCAAGCACGCGCCCTTAAAATAGCATCTGAATAACGCGCCACTGACTGTTTAGCCAATTTTCAGGGCCACATCTGAGGACCCCCAGCATTGTCATTATGCAGAGTCCTGAAATTAACCCAGTGTGTCCTTTGTTAGCACCTTTCCATAAATATTTATATAATAGCAATCATATTGAAGAATACTTGGGAGTCTAGCAATTATACCGTTGGGCTCTACCCAAGAGCATAAGTTCAAAGCATGAAATTTGGTTGCTGTTTGAAAAATAAAAAATGTATTACGCATGGTATGCTGCTCTACCACCATTCTTTCTGTGAAACATGCAAGATGTTGCCTAGAGCATACATGCAAAGACAAGAGTAAGCATATTTACTTTTCACCTGAAAGTTTTTGTAACAACTTTTAAAAATCTTTAGATTAGTTTTTTGACATAACAAAAAATGTCTGTACCTTCCATGCTAGTGGGACGCAAAGTATGTCTTGCATGCCAGATATGTAGTCAGGCACTTTGATCCAGCCTGCGAAGCTGTCGATCCTCAGCCCACCGAAAGTCAATTGACACTTGTAAGCGACAAAGTGTCATATCTCCCGTAGCGTACGAATGCTTGGTAACTTTAGAAAGAGGTTCTGCTGCAAATAATGAGTGGTGGTCCGTCTATGTTGGTTAATTACAACATCGCATCTCATATTTGGGTACTTTTCGCCAACTTTATTTTTGTTAGCTAAAAACATTACGGACAGGATGCAGAAAGTGAAAATAACAAAATAACATTTCAGCAAAGGAGGTAGGACATCACCCTTCAAGAAAACAGGTTATTTTGTTGAGAGGGCTGGCTTTTTAAAAACGTTTGGGTAAATAGTGAAAATATGTACATTCAGTGTTTTATTTACATGTCCCCAAAACTGTCACACTGGTTCACAACATCTGGGGTTATGCAAATATGTATTTGTGATGTTCACCATGGTTTACATGTATTGTACAATAATATTTTTTGTTGTAATTTTCCTTCCCTCCCAGTTTCCTCTAATCCTGCCTTGTTGGCTAGCTGCTCAGCAACTCCTAGGACAGATCTGTGGAATGGCAAAGGGGGCGCACATGGTTCATGGCCAAGGTACCGATTGTTTTCACACTGTGAATCCAACACAGAAACCCCTTAGACCTTGAAGGGTTCATTATCTTTGAAAAACGGTTTTTGACTGATGTTTTGATTCGTAGGTGTTGACAAGTAAGCTAAATGTTCTTTAAAAACACAGTAGTGATTACATTTGAATAGGCAAACAAGGAAATGGTGTTAGGAAACTAAACATTTTCTGTAGGTTACATACATACTGTAATTTTTTTAATTTATTATAACTATCATTGTGTAGTGTGAGGTAATTTTATGAAATAACATTTCTAATTCTTTCATGCATAGCTATAGTATGCGGCCCTTCACTTGGTTTCCAAAACTCAATATGGCCCTCAAGCAAAAGCTCTTGCCCCCCCTGTTCTATGCACTGCACCCTACATTATCAGACAGCATTTTATTTGCTAAGAGTCAGTAAGGCACCACTGGTGAAAATTATCATTTTTTTAGTATTCATATGGAAATATGTCACTAAGTTGTTATAAACCTAGCTAGAACCAATTAATCTTTGAGTGTGTTATACTCACCATTAACCTTTTGTTCGACTTCACAAATCCGCCAGGATTCAGGGCTGTAGATGAAGGCATGTGCATGCTCGATACCATTCTGTCAAAGAAATGCCATCTTCATTTAATCACATCACTATAAAGGTTAGAGGTCACCCTATACTTTTCCTGATTATCCATTTTATCCATATTATATACTTTAGCTGTAACAAATGTTTGCTCTTTAAAGTAACCCTGACTCAGAGTTAAAGGGCCTTTTTGTTTTATAGACTAAATAATTATCTCCGGGATCCATCACCTTATCGTGGTGGAGAGGTTTGTGTGTCCCTATGCACCTGAGGGCTGTGTTGTCTGGAGCTTTGTGCTCCTGGTAGGGTCTCCCATGGTAAAGTTGTCTCAGGTGAGGGGCCAGACAAAGAATGGTTCAAGAAAACCCCATGAGCAATCGAGGTAGAGGAAGAGTGACAGTTGGGGATTCCATAGTTCTGCTGGGGGACTTCAACGCGTATGTGGGCAATGATGGAGACACATGGAGAGGCGTGATTGGGAAGAACGGCCTCCCTGATCTAAACCCAAGTGGTTGTTTGTTGTTGGACTTCTGTGCCAGTCATGGATTGTCTATAACGAACACCATGTTCGAACATAGGGATGCTCATAAGTGTACTTGGTACCAGAGCACCCTAGGCCAAGGGTCAATGATCGATTTTATAATTGTTTCATCTGATCTGAGGCCGTATGTTTTGGACACTTGGGTGAAGAGAGGAGCGGAGCTGTCAACCGATCACCCTCTGGTGGTGAGTTGGGTCAGGGGGTGGGGGAGGACTCTGGACAGACCTGGTAAACCCAAACGGGTAGTGTGGGTAAATTGGGAACGTCTGGAGGAGGCCACTGTCCAACAGACTTTCAACTCACGCCTCCGGCAGAGCTTTTCGTGCATCCCTGTGGAGGGTGGGGGCATTGAACCCGAGTGGACAATGTTCAAAACCTCCATTGCTGAAGCTCCGGTGGGGAGCTGTGGGCTTAGGGTCTTGTGTGCATTGCAAGGGGCAGTAACCCATGAAAACTGTGGTGGACACCGGTGGTGTCAGGGAAGCCGTCCACTGAAGAAGGATTCTTTCCGGGATATGCTATCCCGGAGGACTCCAGAGGCAGTTGTAGGGTACCGAAGGGCCCGAAAGGGCTGCAGCTTCTGCCGTGAAAGAGGCAAAGCAGCGGGTGTGAGAGAAGTTCGTAGAAGACATGGAGAAGGATTTTCGGTTGGCACCAAAGTGCTTCCGGAAAACCGTCCGCCACCTCAGAAGGGGGAAGCGTGGAACCATGGATGGGGAGGGGCTGTCTTGGTTGACACGCCTCTTTTACATTGCGTGGAAGTCTGGGACAGTGCCAAAGGAGTGGCAGTCGGGGTGGGGATGGGTTGCAGTTTGGTGGGCTGAGGATCTCATCGCTGCTTTTTGCAGATGATGTAGTCCTGATGGCATCATCTGCCTGTGACCTTCAGCACTCACTGGATTGGTTCGCAGCCAAGTGTGAAGCGGCTGGGATGAGGATCAGCACCTCTAAATCTGAGGCCATGGTTCTCAGCAGGAAACCGGTGAAGTGCCTACTCCAGGTAGGGAATGAGTCCTTACCCCAAGTGAAGGAGTTCAAATACCTTGGGGTCTTGTTCACGAGTGAGGGGACAATGGAGCTGGAGATTGGTCTGAGAATCGGCACAGCGGGGGCGGTATTACACTCGATATATCGCATTGTTGTGAGGAAAAGAGAGCTGAGCCAGAAGGATAAGCTCTCGATCTACCGGGCAGTTTTTGTTCCTACCCTCAGCCATGGTCATGAAGGCTGGGTCATGACTGAAAGAACGAGATCCAGGGAACAAGCGGCTGAAATGGGTTTCCCCAGGAAGGTGGCTGGCATCTCTCATAGAGATAGGGTGAAAAGCTCAGTCATCTGTGAGGATCTCAGAGTAGAGCTTCTACTCCTTTGCGTCGAAAGGAGCCAGTTAAGGTGGTTTGGGCATCTGGTAAGGATGCCCCCTGGGTGTCTCACTAGGGAGGTGTTCCAGGCACGTCCAGCTGGGAGGAGGCCTCGGTGGAAGATCCAGGACTAGGTGGCGGAATTATATCTCCAACCTGGCCTGGGAACGCCTCGGGATCCCCCAGTTGGAGCTGGTTAACGTGAAGTTTGGGGTCCCCTGCTAGAGCTGCTGCCCCCGAATAAGTGGATGAAGATGGATGGATGGACTAAATAATTTAGGCTATTATATTATATAAGGCAAATGTACATATTTTGCAACTTGCTGATAAATGGTGAGGCAGGGCAAACTGCAATCTGTTGTTCAGTCAGCTAACTTTAGCCACCACTCGATAAAAATCAATGAAAGTTACCAGGTCATTTTAGCATTTTTTATTGTCTAGATTAGCTTTATGTACATACAAACATACCAAATGTGCAGTTGATTTGTGGTGCTTTTTTCCATTTTAATTTTTAAATGCTTACATTTTCTTATTACACCGATTGCTTTTTTGCATGTAGCTAAATATACCAGATGTTTGTATTGGCTGTTGAAATGGGGACACCAATATTGTTGGTCACTCTAATTGAGTCTTCTCAACCAATTATTTATTTGCAAGGTGGCAATTTTTAGCTGGAAAATGTTTTCAAATGGTTTATCATGTGACTGGTGTCCACCTTTAAGGCTAGGCACCACCCTCTAATACATATGATTTTTTTTCCTTTAGTCTTATCAGACTGAAACTTTACCAGTTGAAAGGATCCATGAATACAATATATTTTGTATTACAAAAATATTTTTAAACAATTTAAATATGGAAATTAGGAAACTATCCTTAAATAT
Source organism: Umbra pygmaea (assembly GCA_016801145.1). NCBI lineage: Eukaryota > Metazoa > Chordata > Actinopteri > Esociformes > Umbridae > Umbra > Umbra pygmaea. Next base: position 33,308 of record JACXGM010002720.1, on the reverse strand, counting down.
TTGCTAATTTGCATATTACAAGAATCCATTTTTCAACACTTTGCTTCAAGACAGAATGTTTAAATTTTTTTTTTTGAATAAGACCCTCAATGGTCAGACTTATACAGAACACTTTATCAAAATATTGTTTTTTGATGAAATTATCTTAAATACAACATTCTCATGTATGACTTTGCATGTTACAGATAAAATTATAGTTAAAATCTAAATTATGTAAGTAATTAAAAAGCACTTCTGTGTAAGTCTTGCTGTAAGACCTAAGAACCTCTGAGTGAAATTTTGTGAATGTATATACAGTACTTAAATGACTGAGAAAAATGAATGTGCACATGAACTACAGGTAAATGCGATCTTGAGAAAATGGCCAGTAAAGATATACTAATGCAGTTTGAACATTATTTTCCACTCAACTTTCAGAACAAATTACTACAACTACAAAGGATATAGCCATATATGGACAAGACAACAATATGCTCTAGGGCAGGCCTATTCAAATCTGGCCCTCGAAGCCAGTTCCACTTCATTTTTTCATTGCAACCCTCTACTCTGGGAATTATTTTGTTCTGCTACACCAGATGTGTGCAATTAATGATACGCTAGAACAGAAAACCAGCAGGTTCCGGCCCTCGTAGGGTAAGATTTGAATAGCCCTGCTCTAGGAAATAAGCTTTATAATGATATATGAGTCGACATGGGACGTTTTAAAAATAGGGTTTGAATGTTTACATGAAACATGCTAACAAAAACAAAATGTATGCTAGATTCAGTTGAGAGTGGTCATAAAATGATAAAAATCTATTATTTGTATACATTATTACAAATTAAGTGGCAAACTATCCCAAAATCTGAAAATAAACAGATGGATGCAAAATCATCAATTTTATGGTGGTGCCTGACCTTAAATGTACAGAATCATGCAGTACAGTTTTTCTTCACCAATAGACTTCTTTCAGGTTGAATGTGAAATCGGGTGGAAATACACCTCCAGGAATAACATGTTGCCCATTATAACATTTTCTGACAAGTGATCACATATATATGGTAATTTTAAGGTTACATGTTTTTTCAAAAAAGCCTGACTATTCAAGTTCAAGATTCAAAATCATTTATTAATCCCACAATGGGGAAATGTACACTGTTGCAGCTGCAAGGGATAGGAGGAAAAGTAAAAGACACATGTTAACACACAATAATAAATACAATTCAAAAAAATAAATACTAAAGATAGTAAAACATGTAACAGTATTGCACAGTCACATGTTTTATTGTACGTTTTATCAGCCCTGGTGTGTGTAATTTGTCCATGTGGTCTACTGGGAGCAGTGATGATTGTGAAGTCTAACAGCAGCAGACAGAAAAGACCTGCAATATCTCTCTGTAACGCAGCACGGGTGCAGCAGCCTGTCACTGAAGGAGATATTCAGTGCTGACAGTGTCCTGCATGGGGTGGAAGGAGTCATCCATCATGGAGGAAAATTTTGCCACTATCCTCCTTTCTCCCACCACCTCTACGGTGTCAAAGGGGCAGCCAAGAACAGAGCTGGCTTTTTAAATCAGCCTGTCCAGTCTTTTCCTGTCTGCCACTGCAATGCCACTTCCCCAGCAGACCACTCCATAGAGAATGGCTGATGCCACCACAGAGTCATAAAATGTCCTTAGGAGTGCCCCCTGCACCCCAAAAGACCTGCATTTTTGAAAACATGCTGTGGAGTTGTCACTCCAGTCCAATTTATTGTTCAGGTGAACACCCAGGTACTTATATGATTTAATCATATCACCGAGGTGGAGAATGTTTACTGGCTCCTTGGTTTTCCCAGCATTGATCTGGAGGTGGTTCCGCTGGCACCAGTCCACAAAATCTTTGTTAAGTTCTCTGTGCTCCCTGTCATCCCCATCTATGATGAGGCCAACAACTGCAAAGTCATAAGATAACTTTTGTAGGTGCCAATCTCCTGAGTGATAGGTGAAGTCTGCAGTGTAGAGGGTGAACAGGAACGGGGACAGGACTGTCCCTCGTGGGGCGCCTGTGCTGCAGACAACTGTGTCAGACACACAGCCCTGTGTCCTTACGGACTGTTGTTGGTTGGTGAGGTAGTCCAAAATCCATCCAGTGAGGTGGAGGTCAACCCCCATCATCTCCAAATTTTCCCTCAAAAGCATTGGCTGACTGGAGAAATCATAAAACATGATTCTCACAGTGAACATGATTCTCTTCTAGCCTTTTCCAGGTGGGAAAAAGATTTGTGGATAAGGTATAAGATGGCATCTTCCACCCCAGTGACAGGTTAACAGGCAAACTGAAGTGGGTCCATGGATGGGCTCACCAGAGGGCAGAGATGAACCAGGATCAACCTTTCCAGAGACATCATCAGGTGCTAGACTGTGCCATCATTGACCTGTAGCTGTTGAGATCCTTAGGATGCGGGGTCTTTGGCACAGGATGTTTTCCAGACTCTCTCATTCCCCAACATTTTAGCTTCATCACTTTACACTGCCAACAACGCCTTGCATTCCTAGTCAATTATTGTTTGTTAAAAACTCAAATAAATTTGGATTGGGAGCACAAAAAATATTTGAAATATATATACAAGTTTTAAACACCAAACCCCCCAGACGTGCTGATTGGATTAAACCAGCTATTCCCAAAGTGGGGTATGCGGATTGACGTTAGTGGGTACAAGAAGAAATTTGTGGTTCAACGTATAATTCAATATTTAAACTGGCTTATATTTTTAAGTGATATTTTCTTGTCTGAAAAGCCTAGTCTCACTGGTAAAAATAATCCCTAATTAGTGTCTGGATAAATAAGACAATAATGTCAAATATCAAATAATTTGCATCCAACCAGATAAACTACATTGCTCAAAAAAATTAAAGGAACACTAAGATAACACATCCTAGATCTGAATAATGAACTAATCGTATGAAATACATTCGTCTTTACATAGTTGAATGTACTGACAACAAAATCACACAAATTGATCAATGGAAATCAATTGTTTGGATATAAAGTCACACTCAAAATCAACGTGGAAAACCACACTACAGGCTGATCTAACTTTGATGTAATGTCCTTAAAACAAGTCAAAATGAGGCTCAGTAGTGTGTGTGGCCTCCACATGCCCATATGATCTCCCTACAATGCCTGGGCATGCTCCTGATTAGGTGGCGGATGGTCTCCTGAGGGATGTCGTCCCAGACCTGGACTAAAGCATCTGCCAGGAAGCATAGGAACTGAGAAGTGGTTTGTGCAGAACCACTCCTTTATAGGGGGTGTCTTACTAATTACCTATAATTTCCACCTGTTGTCTGTTCCATTTGCACAATAGCATGTGAAATTGATTGTCAATCAGTGTTGCTTCCTGAATGGACAGTGTGATTTCACAGAAGTGTGATTGACTTGGAGTTACATTGTGTTGTTTAAGTGTTCCCTTTATTTTTTTGAGCAGTGTATATTTTTGTTTTTATTTAGAACTTGAGATCTTCAGTATGCTAATCAAATTAGACAAACTGAGGACAAATATGTAACGCTAAAGAACAATGAAGTTAAAAAATGAAGAACAATAATATACGGTAGATCACATACCCACTTATATACATATAAGCTGATATTATTAACACCCAAATCTATTGCGTTTTTGAGAAGAATTTAGGATATTATTGGACAGATTACCTATTAGTCCACACCATGTGTGGAATTCAACCAGCATGACGGACCTGCAGCGGCGGTGGCGGATATTTATCATTTGTAAAAAAATGTACTTAAAATTGTGTCAGCTCCACTTTAAGACTGTATTGAAAAGGCAAACCTTCTCCTTTAAAATATAGGCCTAAATCAATTAATTGTTTTATATTTTGGACTTTGAATTTAGCCTTATTCTACTGTACCTTCTCCAGTCTCCTCCACGGGGCCTCCTCAATCTTCACATTTACCCTGGTCACATGTTTGAAAGCTGTCAGGAAATGTTTGCTGATGTCCATAGCAAACTGCTCAATTGTTACAACCTAAATAAAAAAAGAAACTTGGAATCACTGAGAATTGCTTTATAAATACAGAAATATGTAGAATGTTTGTGTTCAGAAAACATCCAGTTTGCATCTACTGTAATAGTGGAATGATTGTGTTTTACAATGTGAATTTTTCCAGAAATGATTTTAGCAACACAGAAAAGTGCATCCTAAAATGTAAACATTGTATTGGACATCAGAAGCCGGATAGCTTTTGCAAATTTATATATTTTTTATTTAAGCAGGTTGACTAAAAATAAATTAACGCTAAGTCAAGTTGGAAACTGGAAATTGGGCACGGATTGAATAAAATCTTTTGTGCTAAAGTTCCCCTAGTAAATTCTACACATTGCTCCTTTTAATGTGATTTTGTATTACATTAAATTATTACTTTCCAATAAATTTTAAAAACATGTTACATTATAGTCTGGTGAAACCTGTTAAAATGTTGAATGCAACAATTACAATTGTTTTACCAGGCTACATAAATGCATTGAAAATGTCTATTAAGTGTATAGAGAATGTTTTTAATAGACAGACAATTGCTAACAAATTCATACGATAATGAACTACATCACTAGGCATTTTGGTTTTCCCTTCTAGTTGCAGCATTGCAATAACAATTAAGTAATTCTTACATATGTACAGTATATGTCAGGTATTTAATATGTCTTCCTTAAACTGACAACTCTTTTTACATGTATATTACGGTGTAAGTGCACAGCCACATACTCCATTCAGCTTAGCCAGGGCATGGACCGTGTTCTTCACTGTATCAGTGGGAATGATGTCTGAGTTGTCCCCGGTCAGGTAATCCTTGCGGGATTTGAGGGTAAGCTCCACATCAGCTGTCAACTCAATGATGTAGTGGTGTGTCCCCTCTCGTCTTATATACAGCACCTTGACCATGTTCTTGCCATAGCCAGTCCGCACAAACTCCACATTCTGCACAAATATTAGGACATTTAGGTTGGGCAAAGTGCTGTGACAGTAATAGTTATAATAATAGTACTAACAACTAATAGTTATAATGATCATCCTATGGTGTGTTTTTAATTTCAAAGAATCTCACGAATAACCATTGCAACAAATCAACAATATTGCTCTCAATTTTAACCTGTGTATGTTAACACTGTATTGTTTTTTATTAATCATCAGGAATAACCTAATAGCATTTGAAGTCAGATGTACACTGTTAGAAACATTTTCTATTATTTTACTGCTTTTTCCTTCAAGAAAATTTCAGAAAATACTTTATACAGTCAATGTCCAGTAACACACAGAGCTAATATTACTTTGTACCGGACATCTACTGTGGTTATAAGGACTTTCTGTTATTATCTGTTATTAAACAACAGAAAAAGTACTGGAAATTTGTTGTCAGTACAAATTACTGTTTTTTCACAGATATTTTATTACAGTGTTAGCATTTCTAAGCAAACACTGTGGTTAGGTTAAAAAGTGGTTAGGTTAAATGGTCATTGACCCGAAACAACAAATACTATGTATATTTCAAGGTAATCTAATGGGTCAATATTATGAAACCAATACATTAAAGCTCATTCTAACCTAAAAATATTTTATTTTATTATTTACCTGATTTGACGTACTTGCCATGGTGTCTTTATTGATGTGCTGAAACGAACTGTACTTTTTTCAAAAAGAGTAGAATTTGGCTATGTTTGTGGCTTTTGTAAAACTTGTAGTCGTACATGATTGGTCAACTGTAAGTTGACACATTTTTTCAGGTCTTTCAATTATCAACCTAGAAACAAATAATGACCATAAACATGTAAAATACTGTAATACCTGCTAATAATGTAACTTTTATGTTTTAAAAACCAAATGTAATAAACTCAATGAAGTAATACAATTGCTTTGCAAATAATATAATATCATTTTGTCCATAATGTAATAAATTATTCGATATTGTTCGGTTATTATATCAACTGTGTAAAGAAAAGAAAAGAACTATGTAATAACTTGTACTAATAAAATAGCAATATATTTCTATTCTTGGAGGAACCAGAAAACAACCTATCCCTAAACTCAATAACAGTAAAAATAGTAATGTTTTTGAAAAACTATGTAAAAACTAAACATTCTCTAGGGTACATTACATTGGAAACATCTGAAGTAAGGTGCTTAAGGAAATTTAAAATGTTTACATTTCTGATGTCCAAAATATAATTAACCTCCTCATCTGCCATTGGATCAATTCTGTTTTTTGTCCTCTCTTTCTAAAGGGAATGATTCCCACCTGAGACACCAGGTGATTACAATTAACTACTGGTACTAGGTAAAGGCAAAAATAGAAAGATGTTTAAACCCTCCAGGACAACCCCCCTAATGCATACACCCAATATATTAAGTTACTCTCTTTAAGATCAAGCAGATTGTCAGTCAGATCCACTATGTGCCCTAGGCTTTATTCCATTCTCTCTGCCTCATGAATGACCTAAATATCTGGAATGACTGGTATATCTAGACTTAAATAACTTTACCCTTTTCTCTCTGCAAAATGGTCATAAGAGGTTAGCTTTCACAACAGCTAAAAGAAGTTGAGATAAGAGAGGTAGCATCCTAACCAAGAGTTGAAACAACAACCAATTCATTACTGAATACCTGGGAAAATGAGTATGTTTAAATAGTTATGTAGTCATGACATGTGTCATGTGTAGCTATATTCTGTAAATAGTCACCCTTTGAGCCCTTACTTTTCTCAGAGAGTGACATCCCTTCCACTAAATGTTTGATCAGCTACCAGGGCCGTAGGACTGTGCAGACTACAAGTCACAAATATATTCTACAATTTGTAAACACAGTGCACAAATAAAAGTAACATCCACAAACGAATGTCTGATTATCTTCAAATATGAAGCAGCTGCGAGAAGGTAAAGGAGGAGTCGAAAGCAGGGTTTTGGCGTTCAGTGTTTATTGACTGACTTCTGACGCCGATGTGAAAATAACTTGGCGGAGAAACACTTCCGTGATGTGTACTCATATATACACTCAGTAACAAAATAAGAACATGTCTTCTGACAATAGAACAGCAGCCAACATAGGTACAATAATCCACAGCGGGCAGAGACAGGCTAGGGCTTCTTATACCTGAAAGGAACACAGGTGAAATACATTAGCCCCTGATTGGAGAGATGTGGATGCAGTGGCTTCAAAAAACAGGGGAGCCTGAGCGCCTGATCCCTGGTGCATCAGGAGAGGGCGCCCTGGTCTCAGAATGTCTGATAATCCACAAATATGATATACTATCCACAAACAAACAAACTGTACATTTAGTATTTGTTGATCATATAATGTGTGCGGATTGTTTCCTATTTGTTTTCAACATTTTGACTCAAGTTTTGCAATGTAATTTAATGCAAAAAATGTGCAAATGAATAAAGTCTACAAACAAACACCTTATGATCTGTAAATAGGAAAAATGGTCCACAAATAGAATAGACAATCTGCTAAGAAACACTTTTAAAATTCAAAACAAATAAATGATGATCTGTAAATAAAAACCATGATTCACAAAAAAAAGTCAATCTGCAAACAAACTATTTCAAAATTCACCAAACAAATATGTTATAATCTCTAAATAAGAAATACGATCCACAAATATAATTTACAATCTGCAAACAATTTGCATGACTTGAAGAGGTATTTGTGTGTGACATAATCCATACTAATGGAAAACCAGCACAGTGTCACAGGATTTCATGAAATATACACAAATTGCTAATTAGGAAGTTGTGACATGTAGACAAAGAACTAAATTATTTGTGTAGAGAACACGATTTTGTTACGGTATTTAATGAAAGCATGTGATTGGTTACCTCAACATGCGCATCACTGTGAGAGCGGGAGTCAATGTAAAATTGTGTGAATTTTTGCTAGGGTGGAGGTCAGAGATGATAGACGGGCATATAAAATGCATGAATTTCACCCTGGTGTTTGCGAGTTCAAATCCAGATTAAAGCATTGTTTTATTTTTCCTCCATTACAGCGTGATTGACATTCCAGTGTGATGCACTTGTTTCTGTAGACAGACAATTTTTTTATATTAACCCTAATCTTAATCCTATCATTAACCCCAGTAACATCATGCCTAACCTTAACCTCAGTAACGTCAGGCCTAACCATAATCTCTGTAACGTCATGCCTAACCTTTACCGTTATGTAGCACATGAGTTTGCTGCTTCAGTGTACTTTTTAAAATTGTTTCATATAAAAATAATTTTTGTGTGGATGTCACAAATTTCTGAAACTCAATCTGTGTCTATTTCACCTGCGATATTGTGTTGTGGAAAACTGAGTTTGTGAAACGTCCCTTATTTTGGATAGCAAAATGAGTTTGTGGACTGGTTCCTATTTTCGTTTAGTCTGACATCATGTCCTGTTTTGAAGGACTCAAGTCTTGATGAAAGTAACTAACAACTACACTTTAAACAGGTAAGCCTTTCATGAAATCCCTATTGGGGCAAATGGCTTGCTAACTAGATTTATGTTTGAGCCAGAAAATTGTATGTTTTGTCTTAATAAAATTAACGTTGTCTTGCTACATTTAATAGCTAACCAGCTCCAGGCTTCATTAGTATGGAGAGTACAGATTTTTACAAGTGATATGGTTCCAATTGATGATTAGAAAATAAGTCCAAAATAACTGATTAGGGCTATGGATTTAAATCTGCATGTTGTGACAAGAAAACAAACAAATTGCCATACATTTGGCCAGTCTGAGACTTTGCACACATCGTAATAAACATTGCAATCATTATTGCCACTTTTCCAACTTTGTTTGAGTAACTCAAGAAGTAAAGCTAGACCAGAAAGGCTAGTGGTGGTGATAAATCATCATGGGTAAATCCTCCACTTTGTTTGAGTAACTCAAGAAGTAAAGCTAGACCAGAAAGGCTAGTGGTGGTGATAAATCATCATGGGTAAATCCTCCACTTTGTTTGAGTAACTCAAGAAGTAAAGCTAGACCAGAAAGGCTAGTGGTGGTGATAAATCATCATGGGTAAATCCTCCACTTCATCTACAGACAAAAACAGACAAATATTGCTAAACATCAGTCTTGCCTGTTATTATTATTTATGTCAGACATTTATACAAAAACAATTAAGATAACATGACACGTGCACATTTTGTGAAACAACCTTTTGTCTATGTGTCAAGAAACAATTGTTTTGCCTGTATGTAAGTCCAAAATGTAGCTATGGGGCAATGCATGTGCCAACTGTATGTTAAAAAAAAAACTTTCTAAATGTATGTTTGCTCGCAGGCTTCACAATGTTACTTTGTCCATATAGTCGTTCGGTAGTAGATGCTGTTGTGAAAACAAGAACATTTTGTCTCCTTTCTGTATTCAAGTAGCCCTTATCAGCAGAATCTGATCAGGCAAATTAAATTAAAACAGTGATAGGTGTGTTTATTGTGGATATGCGTCTATCTTTTGCCAATTAAACAAAAAAATGGATCTTTAACAGTTTAATAACCGTAACCCTCAAAGCGTAATATGTACCGTCCCATGGGTTAGGCTCTTTGTTACACCCCTATTCACAGCACATGTTAGGTTTGCATTCTAATGCACACTTGTAGTTATTTTTTCAGTTTTAGTATTTGAAATGTATATAATACCCCCGAAACAAAATATTACAGAGGAAACATTGCATCTTATTTAGTGGTTATTTTACTCAAAGCACTCGCACACTATAATTTCACTTAATAGTTTCTCTTTCTTTTCCTAGATGATACTGAGAGTAACTCCTGTTCTCAATGTAGCACAGCTATTCAGCTGAACACTGTACATAAGAAGGCTGTCCTGATGTCTCACCCTCACTGACAGATGCTAGCATCAATTATGAATGTGCCAACAGTAGTCATCAAGCAAATTCAACAACATGCAGATACAGGCTAAGTTATTTCATTATCTTAGATAAGAAATAAAATTGCCAGCTGCATTTGTACCACCAAAAGGCCTTGCTGTTTTTTTACTGTTTATTGTTGAGTATCTAAGCTGTTTAAAATACAACCTACTGATATACTTCAGCAGTAATGCAGAAGGGGGTGTAGTATATGGATAACTTACCAAAGCCACGAGATACAGCCCATATCCTGGCTTGTCAAGTATATTCTGTAAACGCCCAGACACTACATATTTTTATTTTGAGGCATTTGTCACATTATGAGGTACTATGTTTAGATGGTTGAGCAAATAAATGTACATTTAAAAAATATAAAAAATACATAAATGTTAAATGTACCCTCCATATAAATATGATTGCACATTATGTTTCTCTATACAGGTAGTTATCTAGCCGGCTGGCAAAAAATATATCTGTGAAGATCCATGGAGACAAATTTTTGGAATTAATGTCAATGTGGGTCAGACCATTCTTTTGTATTAATTGTGTTAGCACCAAGTTGGTGTCTTAAGGTCTGGGAATAATTTAATGATGGTAAATGTGAGCATACCAGTTCTGCTTGTTTTCACTGTTTTAGTCAGAAGAAAGTGATTTCAGAGGTGTCAAAAGTAAAAGTTTTGGGAAGTTCCTAATTGAGACCAAAATGACCCGTAAAAACAGTTCATAACTAATCAGTTTATTTATTTATTTTTTATTTAACCAGGTAAGTTGACTAAGAACAATTTCTTATTTACAGCAACGACCTGGGAGCAATTAGGGTAAATTGTCTTGCCCAAGGACACAATGACATTTGGCTCAGTCGGGAATCGAACTGGCAACCTTCTGACTCCCTACCCACTGAGCCATCTGCGCCCCATACAACTGTCGTCAGTGATCTATTAAAATTAATACAAAGCGTAAAACAAAGATTAATTTTAGTGAAGAGGTAGTAATAAACTCCCATTACCTAGTCATTTGGATTTTATTTGGAGAATTCCCAAAACTGGTGAACTCAGCAAAGTACTTTTACTTTTGACACCTCTGTATCAATTTTGACTTCACTGGAGAGTGGGCGGCAACATACCTGAACATAGGATAAAATCCCTTGTTTAAGGTATTTCTGGAAGTCTTAATCATTAGCCAATACTTCTAGAATATTTATGCTATAGCGTTTTGCTAGGATAGATTATTTTCTTTAAACTGTATTGTCTGTGCTAGGATTCTAGGACGACGTATAATATTCTTGGTATTGTAATTTGTGATTCAGTGTCTGATTGGAGTATTGTACTGTTTATGCCTTTTAATCGGAATTAAATATTATTACTTTAAACCGAACTCTGTTGCAAATTTCCAAGTTTATTCCTCAGTATATCTCGGTTGAGATATTGTGACATCATTTTCATCTTATTATTACTACTGATCACTGCACATTTTACGATTATGACTGTATGTTGTCTTGTGCAATGGGAAGTGTGATATTTTGTTGGCTAGTGGCAGTCTCTGCACGTTACATGAGCATGTCCATGCAGAGGATGCAAAAGTTTGTGTATGTGTACTGCATGTCTATATTCATGCACTAGAATACTTTTAACAGCAGATATTGTTTGTTTGTCCAAGACAAATTTCCTTTGGGGTAAAAAATGTATCTTATCTCATCCACCTGACCTTAGGGTCTGCTCTTAACAAACACAGGCACACACTGCAATCATCCCGCTATCTATGTTAAGTCGCAGCGGATTTTGGACCCTAAGTACCTGTATGTACATCTCACCGTCACAATTTTAAATATAAAGTTATATATATATATATATATGTATATATATATATTTTTTTAAATGATCAACAAGGTCAATATGCTTCTCAATACTGTAGTGTAGGTGATCTATACTTCCTGCCCATGCGATACCTCTACCCTCTTTATGCCAGTTTGATTACCTTGATGACAGAACAGGACGCAGCTGTGTTAGGTGGATGGGAGGCTCTGCTTTGATTCTGGGGACTGATAAAAAGGAGAGCCGAGAGCCTAACGAGGAGAACGGGGGAGAAGATATGTTGCAGAGCTGTATAGCCAGATGTTGGTCAAGCCACTGTGCTCATTTCCTGAGGGAGGGGGCCATTAGCTGCTGGTTAGGGTAGCCAGTGTTGAAAAAAGGTCAAGAGGGGGACATGTACAGTATGAGCTAGATAGAGGGGTTCATAGGAGCATGCCAAGGCCGCATTCCTCCCCTGCATTGACTTTAGGGATAGACGGGGCATTAGCCGTGTATCTTGGAAGCAAAGTGCTGGGAAATACCCGACCAAGAAGACAATTGGCCTTGAGACACTAGTCTTCTGGTGCACGATGGATGTGTGTCCACTACCGGGGCGGAAACAGTCTTACCGACCCGGTGCAACAAGGTGCACACGCAAAGACCCTGGGGAGGGGTCTCACCAGCTTGTTCTTCAAAAAAGTTCCTCCAGAAAACACGTCCACTCCCTAGGTTCAGTGGCTTAAAAATGTGGAACACACACCAAAATTCACCAAACCTGAGATTGAACATTTAACATTGGTGCAGCCTCAGGGGATTACTGAGGGAAGGGAAATGAGGAAGGGAAACAAAGTCTAGCTGAACCCTTACAACAGCAAACCAAACCAAATAGGTTTGTTTTAAAAGAAAAAGGGCAACTCAGAGTTAAAAAAGTATAACAGGGACAAAATGTAATGCTAAGTGTTCTGCTAATGCTAAATATTCTGCTAATACTAAATATTCTACAAAATGTTAGCAGAAATAAAACTATTGCTCAATCAATGAGAGGTCCAAAATCCATGTCATGCTGCAAAAATGCCACTTGCCCAAATTATAAACGGTAGTAATCAACACAATGCTGCCTTTGTAGCTGACCTCACTAAACTTCTGTCAACCTATTGTAACTAGTGGTATGGGTCCCCCATGTCTGCACTTGGAGCATTGGTTCTGAGCAGCAATATGTCAGGAATAATGTAAACAGGGGTAGACAATATAAACAGAACTAATGACTACAGTTGTATGCAAAAGTTTCGGCATCCCTGACAATTTCCATTCTTTTTTTATAAATAATTGGGTGTTTGGATTAGCAATTTTATTTTGATTTATCAAATAACTAAAGGTCACAGTAATATTTCAGTAGTGAAATTAGGTTAATTAGATTAACCGATAATGTGCAATATGCATCAAAAAGAAAAATTTTGAATAAATTTGGGACCCTTGTCATTTTGTTGATTTGAATATCTGTAACTTCCTAGCCAAGAACTTCGTAGACAGGCGCATCCAATCATGAGGAAAGGTATTTAAGGTGGCCAATTGCAATTTGTTGTCCTCTTTCACTCTCCTCTGAAGAGTGGCAACATGGGGGCCTCAAAACAATTCTCAAGTGACCTAACAACAAAGATTGTTGAAAATGATGGTTTAGGGGAAGGCTACAAAAAGCTATTGCAGAGATTTAAGCTGTCAGTGTCCACTGTGAGGAACATAGTGAGAAAATGGAAGATCACAGGCACAGTTCTTATTAAGGCCAGAAGTGGCAGGCCAAGTAAAATATCGGAGATATATATTCGGAGAAAGGCGAAGGATGGTGCGAACGGTCAAAAACAGCCCACAGACCACCTTCACAGACCTACAACATCATCTTGCTGCAGATGGTGTCACTGTGCACCGTTCAACGATTCAGCTCACTTTGCACAAGGAGAAGCTAAACGAAAGAGTGATGCGGAAGAAGACTTTTCTGCCTACACGCCACAAACAGAGTCGCTTGTGGTATGCAAACGCACATTTGGACAAGCCAGCTTCATTTTGGAAGAAGGTGCTGTGGACTGATGAAACAAAGATGGAGTTATTTGGTCATAACAAGGGGGGTTGTGCATTGCGGCAAAAGAACACAGCTTTCCAAGACAAACACTGGCTACCCACTGTAAAAGTTGGTGGATGTTCCATCATGCTGTGGGGCTGTGTGGCCAGTGCCGGTACTGGAAATCTTGTTAAAGTTAAGGGTTGCATGGATTCCACTCAATATCAGCAGACACTTGAGAATAATGTAGAGGAATCAGTCATAGAGTTGAAGTTACACCGGCTGGATATTTCAACAAGACAATGATCCAAAACACTGCTCAAAATCTACTCTGGCATTCATGCAGAGGAACAAGTACAATGTTCTGGAATGGCCATCCCAGTTCCCAGTCCTGAATATCATTGAAAACCTGTGGGGTGACTTGAAGGGGCTGTCCATGCTCAACAACCATTAAACCTAATTGAACTGGAGATGTTTGGACCAAGGAGGAATGGTCCAATATACCTTCATCCATAATCCAGACACTCAATACAGGCTATAGGAAGTGTCTAGATGCTGTAATGTCTGCTAAAGGAGGCTCAACTAAATATTGCTGTGATTTTTCGTTTGGGTGCCCAAATGAATACACCTGTTTAATTTCATTTGATGCATATTGCACATTTTCTGTTCATCCAATAAACCTAATTTCCCTCATTAAATATTACTGTGTCCTTCAGTTATTTGACAGATCAAAATTAAATTGCTGATCCAAACACCCAATTATTTATAAATGAAAATCATGGAAATTTTCAGGAGTGCTTAAACCTTTGCATATGACTCTATATTGCCTGACCTCACAAATGCTCTTTTGGCTGATTTCCAAATTTGACAAATTCCCACAGAAATCTTGTGGAAAGCCTTGCCAGGAGAGTGGCAGCTGTAATAGCTGCAGAGGATTTCATATTAATGCCCATGGATTTGGAATGGAGTGTCCAATGATCTCATATTAGCATGTGGATCAGGTGTCCAAATACATTTGGTGAAATTATGTAAATGTTTCACAATTTTCTATAAACAATTTTAGATATTAGGTCTTCTGAGATCTAACCAAAACATCCAATGTAACTTTCCCCCCTAAGGGGATCATGCATGTTCTATGTATTGTGTTCATTTTGAGTTGCTTCCCTCTGTGTTGTTGTTTAGATTTCTACCCTGTGTGTGTTGTTTTATTTCAGGTTCCCGCTTCTCTAATCATATGACCATATCACATGTTTCTATAGATCGTCAGTATGTCCAATCAGTGCTCAGGTGTTTTCTATTTACCCACATTATGTCTTTGAATGTTTCAATCATTCTCCTGTCGGTTATTGTTAGCTGTGGATTGTCTGTCGTATTGTTGCAGTGTCGAAGTTTATGTATTAGTACTGTTTTGCCCCTCGTGGCAGTTTTCCTTTCAAACAAGTGTTTCGTGAATAAACACTGTTAGTTTATTGGAATTACTTCGCATTTGTCTCACTCTTTCCACACCAACAATGGATAATCGTGACATCCAATCTTGTCTCGTTGATTTGTGTGTTATTAGTTTAAACAGACAAATTTTAGGACCAATTTATGCAGAAAGCCAAGTACTTCCAAAGGCGCCACATACATATTCTTACTACTCTATTTCTTGACCTCTATTATTTTATTTCTTCTTGTTTTACTATTTTAATTTGTCCAGCTTCATTCTTATCTAATTTATAAATTATTTATGATGTTGAATTTATGCATATTAGTTTAGCAAATTTAAATTATATTTATATAAACATATTTAAATATATATTATTTTCTTGTTTGACATGCTTTAATTTAGATACTACAAAACATTAAAAAAATACTTTTTATATTCAACAAAATTGATCACCAACAAATCCACTTTAATGTGTCCTAGGTTGATCCAGCAGTCTAAGCTGTTACCTGAGAGTTGTAAAATCTGTATATATGCTGATCATTAAATAAATAAATCTTATTTTTTATTTCAATAATGTGTTGCTACCTAAGGCTTAGTGAGTAGGTGCTTTACTGTTACATTTTCCTCACTGACCTTCAATAATCTTTTGTAGACAGCAACTATTTGCCTTTTTCCCTTGAGAGTAATAATGTTCTAGTAGTCATCGGATTGCAGACAACATTCTATGATTCTCCAAACATGTACTGACCAATATGACTGGAGCATCAGGGGGAGGTATGGGTCGAAGAGCATCACCTGATAATATTGTTGACTTTTAGTGCACTTGTATTGACTTACCAGGGAGGGACTGAAAAGAAACACACAAGTACGGCCATGCATTTTGAGATTAGTGTGGACATTTTTTTGGGGTCTTTGACTGCATGTCTGTGTCACGTGCATGTACCATGGTATGTACTGTGTTATTTACAGATCTACTTTGACTTTCACTTAACAAAGACTAAAAACAGACCAAAAATCTGTTTCTCATGAAAGGATTCAAACCCACTGGCCACGTGGCTTCCAATTCCCTTCTAGAAGATGTGTTTGCCTTTAATGTAAATTTCCAATTTTGTAGACTGTATTTTTAAAACAAAAACATGCTTGATCCTGCTGGAAGTAGCCAATATAAGATGGGGACTCTGTGTTCATAAAGGGATGGACATGGTCAGCAACAACACTCAGGTTGTACTAAGCTCAGTTGGTACTAAGGGGCCCAAAGTGTTCCAAGAATATATCCCCCACACCACCACTACCAGCCTGAACCGTTGATACTAGGCAGGATGGATCCATGCTTCTATGTTGTTTACATCAAATTCTGACCCTACCATCTGAATGTCGCAGCTGAAATTGAGACTTATCAGACAAGGAAATGTTTTCTCAATTTTCAATTGTCCAATTTTTGGTGGGCCCGTGCTAATTTTGTCTCAGTTTCCTGTTTTTAGCTGACAGGAGTGAGACTCTGTGTGGTCTTCTGCTGCTGTAGCCCATCTGCTTTAAGGTTTGACACTACCTTTGTTGTAATGATTGGTTATTTGTGTTATGGTTGCATGTTTATCGGCATAAACCAGTCTGGCCATCAGGACCGGTTCTAGCAGGGGGGCAAACACTAATTGCCTGGCAACACTATATTATGCCAGCAACTTGAACAGTGATCTTTCTTTTCAAAATAGTAGCACTTGCAATTCATTAAAATAATCATTTTTAATTAATTGCATAGATAGTTAGTGGGTCCATGTTCATGTGTTGCTAAAATGTGTCTATTGTTGGATAAAACAGACTCTATTGAATGATTTTCAAATAAATGTAATTGTGTTTTCACACGAGACAATGACAATATATTTAATCAAATTCTGTGTACAACATATTTATTACTGTTTCTAATGTTTTTTGCAATCACATACTCTTATTGTTTCTTTACACAAAACAATTGAATTTTGTTACAATTCACTAGCTTTGTAATGGTTTGAAAATTAATATTGCAATTAATTAAAACGAGCTGTATTATTCTGAAAAGAAAAAACTGAGTTTGTTTTGCCGGCATAATATAGTGTTGCACGGCAAATGGTGTTTGCCCCCAGCTAGAAATAGCCCAGTATACAGGGACTAAATGCAGGGCTAATGAGACTAACTGAAACCAGCCATTGGTGATTGATGGTGTAATAAGGTGATCAATTGGTTAAAACAATAATGAGTGAACTGAAACCGGTTGTGAACATTCAAGACAAATGAGAAGGTGATCTAATGGTTAATGAATGTCATAAGATGTTCAGGTAAACCCATACAAAAAACATGGAACGGGCCAAGGTGATCTAATGGTTAATGAATGTCATAAGATGTTCAGGTAAACCCATACAAAAAACATGGAACGGGCCAAGGTGACTCAGGACTCACTGACAAGTTCTCTTTTGCAATCCCGACCTGGCCAAGAAGGTGCAGGAGGCATGAACTTACACACAGAGTACAAACATTCAAGTATAAAGTTACACATATAAACTGTATTTGGTTTAATTAAAAAATACAGTACATTCAAAATGTGAAAATATGTTCGAAAATAGAGAGGTAGATTATTTGGAATGTAAAGTGGCAGTACAAGAGAAATAACACTAGGATAGGTAACGTGATGAACATGGCTAAAAATGGTAATGTACAAATTATACAAAGACAGCTGCACAGTTGAATATGTGCAACATACGTTGAAGCTTTGTTGAGTGCGCTAGGGCAAAAACAAGCAAAGAGAGGGGGTAGAGTCAACATGTGCAGCGGTCAGTCAGTAGGTTTGAAAGTAATGCTTTAGAAGTAGTGATGCGGATGGTGGACTCGAGTTTCAGGGATTTTTGTAAATTGTTTCAATCATTAGCAGCGGAGAATTGGAAGGAGAGGCGGCCAAATGAGGTTCGGGCTTTTGTAGCGACTAGGGAGATATACCTGCTCCAGTGCAGGTTGAGAGTGGGTGATGCTATGGATATTAATGAGCTTAGGAAAGGCGATGTTTTCCCTAGTAAGGACTAGATGAGGTAGTACCAGTGGTTCCGGCGCCGGGTGTGTAATGAGGGCCATCCAACTAGTGAGTAGAGGTTGCAGTGGTGGGTGTTTTATGGGGCATTGGTAGCACACAGCATTTCTGAGAAGAGAGTTTAAAGCAGTTCTGTGGAACATCACTGAAGTGAAGCATTGGGAGGATGGTCATTTTCTCAAGGGCTTGTTTGGCAGGAAGGGTGAATGTGTCCTTGTTATGCAATAGGAAGCCAATCCTAGATTTGATCTTGGACTGGAGATGGTTTATGTGGGACTGGAAGGAGAGTAAGGAGTCTAGCCACACCCCTAGGTATTTGTAATTTTTGACATATTCCAGGTCAGACCCATCCAGAGTGGTGACGCTTGTTCGGCAGGCTGGTGCAAAGTGTGACCGTTTGAATATCATGCATTTGGTTTTACCTGAATTTAACAACAGTTGGAGGCAAGGAAAGATGTATGTCATTAAAGCTCTTTTGGAGGTTTTCTAACATAGTTTCCAATGGAGGGCCAGATGTATATAGAATGGTGTCATCAATGTAGAGATGGATAAGAGAGTTGCCTGCAGCAAAAGCGACTTCATTAATGTATACAGAATATAGTGTTGGCCCTCCATATTAACATACTAAAATCTATCAGAGAAGTAATTAGTGAAATAGGCAAGGCACTCATTTGACAGACCCAGGCCCTTGAGTCTGCCAATGAGAGAATTGTGGGGGGCTAGGGCCAGATGCTCAGGTAGCTGCTGGGTTGTTGGTCCGGGTGGGGGTGGCCAGATGGAACACATGGCCTGCCATAGCAAGATTCCTATTGAATTCCTCAACTATAGTAGCCTTGTTGGTGGTAACAGTGTCTCCTAGCTTTAGAGCGGTGGGCAGTTGAGCCAAGGTGTTCTTGTTCTCCATTGTTTTAACTGTGTCGAATAATTTTTTTAATTGGTACTACAGGAAGCAAATTTATGTTTGAAGAAGCTAGCGTTAGCTTCCCTAACTGCCTATGTTTACCGGTTTCTTGTTTTCTTAAAGAGCTGCAGATCTTGAGGGTTATTCGAAGCTAGTGCAGTCTGCCACAGAATGTTTTTATGCTTGCTGAGGGTGGTCAGTTCCGGAGCGAACCAGGGACTATATTTGCTATTTGTTCTGAACTTTTTGAAAGGAGCATGCTTTTTCAGAATGACAATGAAGAACCAGGCATCCTAGGAGGTCTATAACAAGCAGCTACACTAAGTGACTTATCTTTGGAAAAGTGGATTTTTAGAAGTAAAAGCTCAAACATTTTGGGCACAGACCTGGATAGAATAATGGAGCATTTTAGATTTTCTCTACAATAGAGTTCAACTCCTCCCCCTTTTGCAGTTCTGTCTTGACAGAAGATGTTATAGTTTGGGATAGATATTTCTGAAATTTGTGTGGATTTCCTAAGATAGGATTCAGACAGAGCTAGAATGTCAAAGTTAGCTGAATGTGTGAAAGCAGTGATTAAATCAATTTTAGGGAGAAGGCTTCTAATGTTAAAATGTATGAAGCCAAGGCTTTTACAGTTACAGAAGATTTCAAATGAGAGTATCTGAGGCGTTGGGATATCAACAGGGGTTGCAGGGCCTGGATTTAACTGAACATTTCCTGAGGAGCAGAGAAGGAGGAGGATAAGGGTCCGGCTAATGGCTATGAGAATTGGCCATTTAGTGCAATGATGGGAATGCAAAATAATTGGGTTTCTGAGCATAGTAGAATGTATACAGAGTATGGGCATATAATGATATTGCAAGCTGGATTTATAACGGAGATGAACCTAGGCATTGTGTGACAAAGAGGGCACGCTTACATTACTTATGATAATTATATAATTTTTTCTCATCAAATAACTTTCCTCCTTTCTTCCATGATTTATTATTATACAACATGTATTTCATCTGTTGTTTTTTGTGTGTGACACCACAGGCAATAATCAATGTCTGTTTCAATACAATAATAATATACATGTACAGGTTGTGAAGAAGCAAAAAATCTTTATTCTCTATTAGACTACTATTACGTTCTTGAGTATAAATGTATATAGATCTCTCTGTTCCCTTTTCTGTGTTGGTGTTCTGTGTGTATGTTTGTTTTGTTTGGTGTGATTAATATATACAGGTGGTGCAATCATTGCTAATCATCACTTATCAAATTAAGTACTTAATTAAGTCAACTTCTTGTATGTAGTTCCAGCAAGCGAAATCTTTATTGAAGCACCTTAAAATCATATTTCAAGTAGCCTGTACAGAAAAATAATATGCAGAATATTGACTTTAATTTAAGTGTACAGTGTACTCCGCAGAAATCTCCTTTGGGAAAGGGTGATCAGACACCAATCGGATGTTTTATCATACCCTGATAAATATATTTGAGCGTTACCATTTTTCTGCACAATCTACAGTATCATTTACCTGAACAATATTATCTGTGTGACATCGGTGACACTGACAATATCTCCAAGGCAACCATCTTTCGGGCTGTCAGCAATGTGACCCTTGCACTGCAACAGATACTGCACAATTTTGTAGAGTTCCTTGGTGATCCCTATATTTAAATGAGCTACGGAAAAAACGAGAGGGTGATTGACGGAAATTTGAATTTCAAAATGAGAAAATATATGTCACTGTCACGTCTTGAATGGTAGAGACAGGAGCGAGGTACTGATAATCCAATATACTTTATTTATAATACATAATAATACTGCCTCATGGGGCAAAGCAAGTATTCTTCCATATATTCCAAATAGAGAACAGGTAACATGCAGACGCCACAGAGAACATTGACCGACAAGGGAAGGCACGAAACACACAAGCTATATATGGAACTAATGAGGGCTAACACAGGACACCTGGAAACAATTAAACGATGACATCACCTACACAGACACTTAACTGGAATCACAGAAAAACACAATGCAATGAATGGGCACAGGAGGGAGACAAAACATCACACACGGGGAAGCAACTAAAAAGGAACTTGTGAAACAGAACATAGAAACATAACCACCATGCATAACACTGAACACTAAACAAAAGGAAGTCCAATACCTCAGCCCATCAGGGCTGGACGTTACAGTCACATATATAAAAATGGCCAACTTAATATTTCGACATATATCTACATATACAGTATGTGATGATGTTTCCACCATATATGCCAATCTCTTACATATAAGTATACATACATATATGGCCATACAGTGCCTTGCAAAAGTATTCAGCCCCCTTGAACCTTTCGTCCTTTTGCCACATTTCAGGCTTCAAACATAAAGATATGAAACTGTAATTTTTGTGAAGAATCAACAACAAGTGGGACACAATCATGAAGTGGAATGAAATTTATTGGATATTTCAAACTTTTTTAACAAATAAAACACTGAAAAATTGGGCGTGCAAAATTATTCAGCCCCTTATGTTAATACTTTGTAGCGCCACCTTTTGCTGCGATTACAGCTGTAAGTCGCTTGGGGTATGTCTCTATCAGTTTTGCACATCGAGAGACTGAAATTTTTGTCCATTCCTCCTTGCAAAACAGCTCGAGCTCAGTGAGATTGGATGGAGAGCGTTTGTGAACAGCAGTTTTCAGTTCTTTTCATAGATTCTTGATTGGATTCAGGTCTGGACTTTGACTTGGCCATTCTAACACCTGGATATGTTTATTTGTGAACCATTCCATTGTAGATTTTGCTTTATGTTTTGGATCATTGTCTTGTTGGAAAACAAATCTCCGTCCCAGTCTCAGGTCTTTTGCAGACTCCATTCTTCCAGATTGGTCCTGTATTTGGCTCCATCCATCTTCCTATCAATTTTAGCTATCTTCCCTGTCCCTGCTAAAAAAAGCAGGCCCAAACCATGATGCTGCCACCACCATGTTTGACAGTGGGGATGGTGTGTTCAGGGTGATGAGCTGTGTTGCTTTTACGCCAAACATAAAGTTTTGCATTGTTGCTAAAAAGTTTGATTTTGGTTTCATCTGACCAGAGCATCTTCTTTCACCTGTTCGGTGTGTCTCCCAGGTGGCTTGTGGCAAACTTTAAAAGACACTTTTTATGGATATCTTTCAGAAATGGCTTTCTTCTTGCCACTCTTCCATAAAGGCCAGATTTGTGCAGTATACGACTGATTGTTGTCCTATGGACCGACTCGCCCACCTCAGCTGTAGATCTCTGCAGTTCATCCAGAGTGATCATGGGCCTCTTGGCTGCATTTCGGATCAGTCTTCTCCTTGTATGAGCTGAAAGTGTAGAGGGACAGTTGGGTCTTGGTAGATTTGCAGTGGTCTGATACTCCTTCCATTTCAGTATTATCACTTCCACAGTGCTCATTGGGATGTTTAAAGCTTGGGAAATCTTTCTGTATCCAAATCCAGCTTTAAACCTTTCCACAACAGTATCTTGGACCTGCCTGGTGTGTTCCTTGTTCTTCATGACGCTCTCTGTGCTTTCAACGGACCTCTGAGACTATCATAGAGCAGGTGCATTGATACGGAGACTTGATTACACACAGGTGGATTCTATTTATCATCATTAGTCATTTAGGTCAACATTGGATCATTCAGAGATCCTCACTGACTTTCTGGAGAGAGTTTGCTGCACTGAAAGTAAAGGGGCTGAATAATTTTGCTCGCCCAATTTGTCCGTTTTTTATTTGTTAAAAAAGTTTGAAATATCCAATAAATTTCATTCCACTTCATGATTGTGTCCCACTTGTTGTTGCTTCTTCACAAAAAATTACAGTTTTATATCTTTATGTTTGAAGCCTGAAATGTGGCAAAAAGTCAAAATGTTCAAGGGGGCCGAAAACTTTCACAAGGCACTGTATATTGAATGTCTGTATGGGATACATTTAAAAAAGTATATTTACTTGACATACATGTCATACCTCTACTTATCATCACATATACAGTACTGTATATAACATCAATATCTCACACATAAGCATTCATTCTTGTTTAAATTTGTATACAAATTGTTAACTGACATAAGGCAAGAATAAATGTAGCAATTTTTCTATATTATTTATTTACATAATTTTATTTACATAATGTACATTGACAGACATTATACATTACATCACTGTAAACCATAGGTAAATGCAGATATGGATGTCAAATTTGGAAATATATGTCACATATATAAAAATGGCTAATTTTTGTATATTTTGACATATATGTACATACATGTGATGATGTTTCCACCATACATACCGATATAGGACATATAAGTTATATACATATATGGCCATATATTAGATTTCCTTATGGGAGTCCTTGTTCAACCTGTGCAAAAGATGTTCCATTAGGTCAAACACCAAACCTGGCCGCCTCATGACTGCCTGACAATTTATGACTAATGAAAAAAGATACAGCTCTCTCTTATGTTTTAAGTGTTAATATGACTCATTTTTTTGTGTTATTTTTTCATACATTTTGCTCACCTACTTGTGTCAGCACTTCTTGAGTTTAACTAATAATCTACCTAAATTACCTATAATAAGTAATCATAAGTTGATATCTGCAGATCCAGCTTTAACTGGATGGAACTGGCGATGTGCCAGCTGCAACTACATGGCAAAAATAAATTGAAACATTATGCTTCCAGAAGTAGCCATGCAAAGATTATTAACTCCAGCAAACAAATGCATATCAAACCATGAATATGTTGTATCCCTGAAAGGGGATATAATGTGAAATCAGACACTCAGCACACTGTTTCTTCAACAAAAACTTTATCTAGAATGATGTAGAAATCATGTATTGAAAATATTTACAATTTATGGACATTATCAAACTGTTTTGAAAATATAGGACTCAATGCATACACATATAGAGAAATGTAGAAAATCTAGTAATTCTGTCAATATTTTCTTTTCTTATAACATACAACCTCATTATTTCATTACCAATATGTACACATTTAACATGATTTACCATATATGCTCTACTTACAATGTACATATATTTCGAACTTAACCTTTAAATTGTTTCTGTGTAGTACAAATAAAAAAGCAGAACGCTTCAGCAATCTAAAATCATTAAATCTCACACAAATTATGGTCACAAAGTACAGGATTTATGATAGGTAAGATTAGAACCTTAAGCACATATACAGTGCTGCATCCGGAAAAATTCACAGTGCTTTACCCTTTCCACATTTTAAGTTACACAATTATACTAAAATCATTATTTCCCTCAAAATTCTACAAAACCCATAATGACAATGTGAAAAAGTGTGTTTGAAATCTTAGCAAATTTATTAAAAATAAGAAATGAAGAAAGCACATGTACATAAGTATTCACAGCCTTTGCTATGACACTCAAAATTTAGCTCAGGTGCATCCTGTTTCCACTGATCCTCCTTGAGATGTTACAACAACCTGATTGGAGTCCACCTGTGGTAAATTCAGTTGATTTGGAAAGGCACACACCTGTCTATATAAGGTCCCACAGTTAACAGTGCATGTCAGAGCACAAACCAATCCATCAAGTCCAAGGAATTGTCTGTAGACCTCCGACACAGGATTGTATCGAGGCACAGATCTGGGGAAGGGTATAGACAAATATCTGCAGCATTGAAGGTCCCAATGAGCACAGTGGCCTCCATCATCCAAAAATGGAAGAATTTTGGAACCACCAGGACTCTTCCCAGAGCTGACTGCCTGGCCAAACTGAGCGATCAAGGGAGAAGGGCCTTAGGGAGG
Source organism: Umbra pygmaea (assembly GCA_016801145.1). Taxonomy (NCBI): domain Eukaryota; kingdom Metazoa; phylum Chordata; class Actinopteri; order Esociformes; family Umbridae; genus Umbra; species Umbra pygmaea. The sequence continues at coordinate 8,395 of JACXGM010002720.1, read as the reverse complement.
TGACCAAGTACCCAATGGTCACTTTGACAGAGCTCCAGCATCTGTGGGGAAACTTCCAGATGAACAACCATCTTTGTAGCACTCCACCAACTAGGCCTGTATGTTAGAGTGGACAGACATAAGCCACTCCTCAGTAAAAGGCACGAGAGGCTGCATGTAGTTTGCCAAAAAACACCTTAACGATTCTCAGACCATGAGAAACAAAATTCCGCTCGTCACCTGACCATGAGAAACAAAATACCGCTCGTCACCTGGCCAAAACTATCCATAAAGTAAAGCATGCTTGTGGCAGCATTATACTGTGGGCATGTTTTTTAGCAGCAGGAACTGGGAGACTAGTCAGGATCAAGGGAAAGATGCAGCAATGTACAGAGACTGAAAACCTGCTCCAGAGCACTTTGGATCTCAGACTGGGGCAAAGGTTAATCTTTAAACAGGACAACGACCCTAAGCACACAGCCAAGATAACATAGAAGAGGCTACAGAAAAACTCTGTGAATGTCCTTGAGTGGCCAGCCAGAGCTCGGCCTTGAACCTTGAACCCAGTTGAACATCTCTGGAGAGATCTGAAAATGGCTGTGCACCAACCCTCCCCATCTAACCTGATGGAGCTTGAGAGGTCCTATAAAGAAGAATGAGAGAAACTGCCAAAGGCTATCAATACATGTACATTTTTTATGTATTTTTTAAAATAAATTTGCTAAGATTTCAAAACACACTTCTTTCACATTGTCATTATGGGGTGTTGTTTGTAAAATTTTGAGGGAAATAATGAATTTATTTGATTTTGGAATAAGGGTGTAACATAACAATATTTTGAAAAAGTGAAGCGCTGTGAATACTTTCCGGCTGTACAGTATCAAACAACTTGTCAAATATACAGAGTACATTTACTGAAACAGTTTCCATAAACAAATTTTCTTTGCTTTGTGAACTTTATGAAAAGTTGGAAATGTACAAAATACCTGAAAGGGAATATGAAACCAAACCAGACAGTCAGCATGGTGTTCCCTCAACAAGTTTGTTATCTAGAATGAGAAAAACTGGAAAACTGAGGGCGGATCTTACTTTAAGTTTACGATTTATACAAATATATAGCACAGGATTACATTTTAACACTCTAAGGTTAGGGTTAAGGTTAGGTGTACAGTTAAATATGATTAAAAACACATGTGCACATTTCCTATGTCATGTGAGGTCCGCCCTCAGTTTTGAATCAACCAATCAAATGACTTCTGCCTCCAAGGCAGATCTGCCTGGAGAACACTTTTCAATAACTAAAAGTCCTATGAGTCACAATTTAGGCTATTCAGAAATGATTGGCGAGGTCATTGCAGCCTGATTATTAGCATATATTTTCAAGCCAAACATCTCTGGTGTAGTTTTGATGATCAGAAAGTTATTTACCTTAGCTATACTGAAATAAGCTAATGATGGCAAGTGCGCTTCTCTGGGGTTGGGGTGCACGCAATGGAGTCAGAGTGGCGAGTTCTGTCGCATAAATGTGGAACAGTGACATTTTTGGCTGCCCAGGACCTTTCTAAAACTTCTCACTCTCACCCATATACTGCGCTAAAATGGCATAAGTCTATTTAGCTGTCAAAATCCAAAACATTTCCTGGGGGGGAGAAATCCTCAGATTATTTTGTTATTCAACACCCCTGGTCAAAAATAGGTTCCCGCGCGCCTGAAAACTGTGCCACCCTCAGGTCAGGAGCTGTTTCGTCAGCATTAATCGTTGAACGTCATTAATATACATACAATGATGTGATGTGCATACAAAGAGGATAAATCACACATATTGGTTTAATGAGATTCTCTAACATCTCATGAACGCTTAATAGTACCACTATAACCTTTGAGGAATATAATTTCATCAAGGACAGTACAAAAGGACCCAAAAGGAAATGGGCAGTACAAACCATGTTGAAAAAATGCCTAATATAAAAAAGGCATCAATAATTATTTTTGTAAACATTGAGGTAAACAGACAAGACATAGTCCACCATGGACTTCATATCATAAACATTTTACCTACTGTAGTGCCCCCCTCAGTTTAGTTTCTTGTATAACAGTGTAAGGCCTGCTAATTATCAAACCTCTGCTGAGGCCCAGGCCCAGTTCAAATGGTTCTTTAAAACAAAGGTTCTCAACCCTCTTTGCTGGGACCCTCAGATGTTTAACAGATTTGATTTAGCCCTGAACAGGCACACCTGATTAGGCTGGTTAGCCAATAATCAAGCCTTTAATTAAATAACCAATTGTACCTGTTCAGGGCTGAAACAAAACTGTGGATTATCTCTGGGTTCCTGAGGAGATGGTTGAAGACATCTGCTTTATAAAGGTTGTATGTAGAATTTTGCACCAGTAATAACGGGACTAGATACTCTTTTAGCGACCAGCTTAAGGAAGCATTCAAAACTGTTTATCTTGACATAGAAAATATAACAAAAGCGAATTACCGGTAGATTGGACAATGATTGTTACACAGAAAAGCATGGCCTAAAATGCAGAATTTATATCAAAGGCTGACCAGTGTGTGCCCAATTGACAAACACTTTAAAGGCACAACTCGGTCATTTCAATGCAATTCATGTTAAAATGGTAAAATAGATTTTCATTTTTTTTATATCAAAAAATACAATTTGTACAGATTTAGTAATTTGTCACTCTCATAGGAATGATAATCTACAACTTGTCCCTTTTAAGTTAGTCTGCTACTATGAAGAGAACATTGGACCATAGAATGGCTGTGTCTGTCTTTTTATATTGACATTCTTCATCCATTTATATAGGCACACCTTGGCCCAGGATCAGGTTTTAAGCATTCCCTGAGCATCTGACACCTCAGATGTCTCTGTCTGTGACATAGTGCTGGCCTCCTTGCAGGAGCCAAGGGGCGTAGCATTGGCCTTAGATGAGCGCTGGCGACGGGTGCCATTCCCCACACAGCGAAGTAAATTTTTTAATGTGCTCCACATTTCATCATCCTTGTAGGAATAGATGATTGGGTTCATGACCGAGTTGAGGACAGCCAGCAACAGTAGCCAGCGCTTGAAGAGCACCACCTCGCATTGCTGGCACTTGAGGCCATCAAGGAGCAGCACCACTAGGCCCGGTGTCCAGCAGATCACAAATGCCCCTAAAACATAAAGAATGTCATTGTCAATTTTATTATATTTGATGCAATATTGATATCTTATATTTCATGTTTATAGGTCAGTATTTAAAGAAATAGTCTTGCTTAAAACAACAGTTCTTTGAGAAATTAACACCTCAACTGAAGTTTATATAAACACTAAAAGGATATTATTCTAGTCAGGCTGAAATTCAAACAATTTCAGCTAGGGGCATTGTCAAATAGGGATTAGCATAAAGAATTTGAACAGAATACTAGTTTAGACCTTCATCCAATTTAACATATAAGCCACATAACATAGTAGCACAGAGCCATACATCTCTGGAAAATTTTAAGAGATTCCTAAACAAACCATATTGAAAACATCTGGAATGTGATCAAGAGGAAGATGGATAGTTCCAAGCCATCAAACAAAGCCAAAGCTACTTGAGTATTTGCACCAGAATTGGCATAAAGTCTGCCTAAATCAATGTGGAAAAATTTCAAGTGTTTATAGTATCTCAGAGGTGGAACTAGCCTTTGAAACATTTTCAAGTGTTTTTAAGTTGCGGACAAACAGGCCCTTTTAAAGACTTATTGAATTAAGACCAGGTAAACCCAGTTCACCACAGAGATTTCAGGACTATTTCTGATGAGAAATAAAGCCTGGTCTAAGGCCAGACACACTGGCCTTGCTGGTGACTGGCGGATATTCAATATATGCAAAGTAGAAACAAGTCGAAAATCTTTGTAAAAAAGGTAAAATCAAGTTATTATTTAAATTGAATTTCTAGCATTTATGGTGATCCAACAACATTCTGGAAAGCTATAAAAATAACTAAAACGAAGTAGCCACTACTCTCTGCCTAATACGATTACATTTCATTCTAAAACTGTAACTGACAAAATTTAAGTTTGGGATGCCTTCAATCAAAAATGTATTACAGCTGGCAAATATTTTAAAGGTGTATAGGGCAATGATATAAAGCTTCCAGAAAAGACTGATTATGAAGATACCATTTGAGACAAACTGTCCTCTCCCGATAGTTTGTCAGCTAAAGCTGTGGACCCATCTTTCTCATTTTAGCGGTTTACATCTGAGGATGTTTTTAAAGCACTTTTAAATATTGATATAAAAATCTATGTTGCTCACATGTTTAACTTATGCATTCTCACAGGTATAATTCCCAAGGTTTGTAAGACCGCTCTAGTACTTCCACTTTTTAAATGTGGTGTTCCCAGTGATTTACACAATTATAGACACATTTCTAGGCTTTCTTGTCTCGTGAACATATTTGAAAAATTATTAACCTGTAGCTCCGCTCATTTTTATATAGACATATTGCGAATGCATATCAGTCTGGCTTCAGACCTGGTAATTATTTTCACCTTTTATATGAATAATATTGGTTCAGCTATAAATAACTGTAAACTTCACCTCCATGCGATGATAAGGTTGTTTATGCTATTGCCCCTACGGCTGACCAGGCACTTTCTGAGCTTCAATCAGCCTTTATAGCCATACAGAATGCTATAATGGAAACTGGTACTTAATTCAGGCAAAATTAAGTACTATGTATATACTCATGTATAAGTCGAGAATTTTTTGTCGTAAACTTCATTTTAAAATGCAGAGTGAACTTATCCACGGGTCAGTGCTAGTTTCGATAGGATTGTGTACATTGAATTGCAGGGCAATGTCGACTTACTGGTTGTGCTAGTGTAGCCTACTTTCCAGTAGCTGCCTGACGGAAATCTGATACCAAGTCACACACATCACTGCTGAGTCCGTCAGCAGATAATATAAATCATATAAATCGCGGGCATGTCACTTGACATCACCTACTGCGAGATCACCTACTGTGTATTCAGTGCAGCGATTGCTGCTACTGTAGGTAAAATATAACAAAATTATAAAAATCCCATCATTTCATAGCCAAGTTTTACCCTCGACTTATCCACGAGTCATAGCATTTTTTATAATTGTTGGTCAAAAAACTGCCCTCAAAGCGTAACTGTTGCCAAAATGCAACCTAGGGTCTTTTTGTTAATGTACCCGAGTCAAACTTTCATTTAAAAGCATAATTAGGATGGAGATAGGGCTGGGGAAATATGGATTTTATCTTACCGCAGTTGAAAAGCACGAAAATCCTGTGGTAGTGCGGTATAACGCTTTAAATCCCCCCCGCGTGCACACACACCGACTTTCGCGCACACACCAGAGGCTAAGGCAATTGAACATAGTAAGGAATACTTACTATAAAAGTATAAAAAAATAAATGCAAAATTAAATATAGACTAAGGGAGGGCATGAAAGACGTAACGACGTTACCTGCGGCACTGAACACACGTTCTGAGGAAATGCTTGTAGCGCATCTGGTCAAATATTTTTAGCTACTTTTGAACGCAGAGGGAATTGCCTGTTGCGTTCTGCTCTTCTACTTCCATCATAGTATGCTGGAGTATTCATCTTCTGTGATTCTTTGTTAACTACTCCAGCTTAGTCTTCAAATGCCGCCATTCAAACTCCGTTATGAGGACCTATCAACACAACACTCTAGGGGGGGAACGGTACATGTATTCGTATTGAACCGAAACGGTACAGGCATCACGGTTCGGTGCATGAATTTAAACGAAGAATACATGGTATCAAAATAAATTATACTCACGCGCAAATTAATTTATGTAATGCGGAACTACCGTTAGATACGCAAGTTGTTTATGGACACCTAATCTGTAGCCCCGTCTTAGCTCTGAAGCTAAGTAGCCTAGCTCCACCTATGTATGCAGTTTTTTGTCAGATTGACGGTCCGGTGAGTGAGTCAGCACTAAGGACGAGTATTGGTGGCGACCCACAAGAGTTAGGATCCACCGACCTCTAAGATTGCAGGTTTAGGAAAACTTTGGTTTCTCAGTCAGTTACAGTCTGACAGTCGATTGTATATATCGGTTACAGTAGTACAGGCGATAGAGTGGTGGATAAGATGAGGACTGTGTGTCAACGTTGTTCAGCAGCTGTTGGGTATGTGAGTGGAAATACATCTAACATGCTAACGGATATCAGACGCAATCACCCAGATGTACTAGCTCAGGGGAGAAACTGTATGACACTAGATGGTACAGCTTGAGACATGCACAATAAAAAAAATTGCGTTCTGCATTTTTTTTTAGCTTTTCCCTCCATTGTACCAAACTCGTACCGAACTGTGATGTCTGAACCGAGGTATGAACTGAACCGTGACTTCTGTGTACCATTCCACCCCTTGAACTGTGTTGGATGTTGTTATCAGCAGTTAGCAGCTGTTGGAACCCAGCACTACTTGAGCTGAAAACAACCAGATCATCCGCATAAATAAGATGATTTACACACTTATCTCCAATCATACAATCAGTTCTACCCATATCATTCAACCGTGATATGTGGCGCTACACTAAAGTCTAGTTACGACGCTATAAAAACCATTGCCATGCTTGTGTCACTCCCTTACCCCTTGTACCAGTTTCTAGGGCCACTTTGCCAGTGCAAAAGCAAATAGCAAAACCGGTTTTGGGGGAGAGTAGTTAGTAGAACTGTTTAGAAGTGGACTGTTCCTATAAATACATTCCTGTAACTACTTGGTCGAAAAGCGGCTAATTATACCAGCAACACAAACTCAGATTTTCCTTTTCAAAATAATAGCGCTCGTAATTCAGCACAATAATCATTGTTAATTCATTGCATATATAGGTAGTCGGTCCATGTTTATGTGTGGTTAAAATTAGTCTATTGTTGGGTAAAACAGACTCTAGTTAATGTAATCCTGTCACACAAGATACTGACAACATATTCAATCAAATTGTGTGTACAACATATGTAATACTGTTTTAATAAAAAGTTACTTGTTAAATTATTTTTGCTATCACACACTCCTATTGTTTCTATACACACAATATAATTGCATTTGGTTACAATTCACTAGCTTTATAATGGATTAACAATGATTGTTGTAATGCATTAAAACAACCGCTATTATTTAGAAAAACAAAAATTAGAGTTTGCGTTGCTGACATAGTATTGTTGCCAGGTGAACGCTATTTTCCATATTTTTGTTTTCGGTCACATCGCCTTTTGAATGGGAGTGAAACACATAGAAGTCGTGACACAACATGAAACTTTGCTCCAAGTATCATAGAGGGCTGTACACATGAACTCGAGCATTGAGAACATTGTTTGTGTACACAGAGTTTACTAAAAAGAAAGGTTTTGTACAACTCACCTTAGCAGTCTGTTTTTCTCATGTCTGCTTTTTCACCTCTGTTTCCCACAAACAATGTTCTCAATGCTCGAGTTCAAGTGTATAGCTCCTGGTGATACTTTGGAAAACAATTGAAATATTTGTTGTGTTGAGCTATTTCAATTGCTTTTGTTTGATTTTTTCATTGCAAACAGCTTAAAGTCTGTCAATATTTTTTTGAGAAATGAGAATCTGTTGTACTTTAATTTATGATTATTTATTATTTATTTTATTCACTTTTATCACGTGTCTGGATAAGTGAAAAAAGTACTTAACATTTACAATACATCGGGTTTAAATGTTATTGAAATGTATGTTATTTTATCTGATAGCCCTGCAAATCATAGTGCATTTTAAAAATGATCATGGTTTCCTTTTCAGTGACCTAAACTAGTTCCACACCCACCACCTCTGTTGTCTTTTAAACATGTTTTGTATGACCCTCTTCCATGACTTAATCTTGTCCATTCAGCTCTGGAAAATTTTAAAAGACCACTGCAAAAGAAAAGGTTTCTGGTTTTACTATTGTTATGTGTTTGGGTAAAATGAAGGTGTTTGTTTCATTGCATAAACTACTGAAAACATTCCCCCCAAGTTCAAAATAAAATTTTAATTTAGCTGGTCCAAAAAAAAATGCAGACCTCGAATAAGGCTAAGAAAATAAGTTCATATTAATTTTTAAACAGCACAATACTCATGTTAACTTAGGAAGTTCAGAAATCAATATTGGTTGGAATGATAATAGTATGATAATAATTTTGTGCTTTCATGCATCTTGGCACGCTCTACACCAGTCTTTCACACTGATGTTGGATGACTTTATTGGCATGCTCTACACCAGTCTTTCACATTGATGTTGGATGACTTTATTGGCATGCTCTACACCAGTCTTTCACATTGATGTTGGATGACTTTATTGGCATGCTCTACACCAGTCTTTCACATTGATGTTGGATGACTTTATTGGCATGCTCTACACCAGTCTTTCACATTGATGTTGGAT